>OX103944.1:42840337-42993461 GCA_944470405.2 Schistosoma mattheei
AAATAGCACTAAGTTTTCGACATTGGATGCTGACCATATGTTTTAGTGGACTCATCTAGCTGAAGGCGCTCGGTCAGGCATCCGCACCAGATCACGTGTAGTAACGCCGTGCTCAACATCAACCACAATCGCTAGCCAGATTAGATCAGAGAATCCCGGTATATTGGTCATCGCCAAATATACTCTTCCGATCTCCTCGACTCTGTCTTTTGATTTCTCTTGGTGGGAACGAAATATCTTAGAAGGTGTTACTGGTAGAAGCGTTGTCAAACACTGAATACCTGTGACATCATCATTGGTGAGACCGTCGTGATCTGGTACACCTTATTGCAACTGTGAGTCTGTTCCTTTTTGGGATTTTTATATATCATTGCCTTATTTTTTTTTTTTTTTAAACATTGTGATTTTTTTTCGTGTTTTTCTTGGATATATATATATATTTTCCCCTCGTTCATTATCGTACTTCATATTTCATCATGACTGAACAGACACCTAAAGTACTCAAGCTTAAGACCTTGTCCCCACCTTCGTTTCAACTGATGCCTTTCTGGCCCGACAACATCGAAGCCTGGTTTTGCTACGCAGAAGCCGACTTTTCCGAGCACGGCGTGATCGACACACGTGCACAATTCCTCGCAGTAGTCAAGGCACTGCCGCGGGAATTCAACAGGTACGTAACACCTAGTATGTTTACTAGTGATGTTTCCGATCCTTACGAAATCTTAAAACGCTCGATTCTTAAACGAGGAGACCTAACCGATCGACAAAGGTTAGATCAACTCTTCAACAATATCGACCTGCAACACGGTTCTGCGACGGACATGTTGCAACGGATGAGAGAGGTTATAGGCCCAAGAACTTTCGACGAAGGTCTATTCAAACAACTCTTCTTGTCAAAACTTCCCCAACAGGTGCAAGCAGTTCTGGTCTCGTTCCAGAACAACGCCTTAGACGAACTAGCTGTATCTGCCGACCGCATTCTAGAAATTACGAAACCTTCTACTACCGAGGTATTTTCAGTCAAAGAAAAGCCTCACACGACTCAGAATGACATAACCGACTTATGTCACACACTCACGCGTTATCTTAGTCTTCGTACCGACCGTAAGAGATCGCGCACACCACGTAGAAGCATTTCTCGTAAGCGATCTGTCTCTAGACCACGAGAGACAGATAACCCCGACTGGTGCTGGTATCATAACCAGTATGGAAAGTTTTCCAGAAATTGCAGAAAACCCTGCAATTTTCCCAACACGAAACCGACTGATTCGGGAAACTTCCAAGCCGGCACGCGTTAACGGCAACCGTAGCCGGCGAACAAAGCCGTCTGTTATTCGTCACAGATGTGACAACGAGAGTTCGCTACCTCGTCGACACTGGCGCAGAAGTTAGCGTTCTCCCAGCAAATCCTAACGACCGACTTCACGAATCGACCCTAAACTTACAGGCGGCAAACGGAAAACCGATCGCTACGTATGGCAAAAGGTACGTTTACCTTAACGTGGGTTTACGCAAACCCATCCACTGGATTTTCGTCGTTGCAGATGTTTCTATGCCAATCATTGGTATGGACCTTCTACAACACCACAATCTGATCATCGACACTCGCAAACGGAGGCTAGTAGACGGAAACACTAATTTGTCCGTTTGCGCAACTTCTTTTACTGGTTGTAGAGTATCCCCAGTCACAGTTAAACATATGATAGACCCACTCTATCAACCACTACTCGATAAGTACCCTGGAATACAACAAACTCAACCGAAACTACCGTGTGTAACCAGCAATGTTACACATCACATCACGACTACAGGACCACCTGTATTCTCTAAAGCACGACGACTAGCTCCTGAAAAGCTAAGGTTAGCGAAAAACGAATTCGATCACATGATGGACTTAGGAATCATACGACCGTCAAGTAGCCCATATGCATCTCCGTTGCACATGGTCCCTAAAAAGGACAGCAACGATTGGCGTCCAACTGGTGACTATCGGCGATTGAACGCGAAAACCATTCCCGATCGTTACCCGTTGCCTCACATTCACGATTTGACAGCTACCTTGAAAGGTACAACTGTCTTTTCGAAAATCGACTTGGTTAAAGCGTATAACCAAATCCCTATGGCCACTGACGACATACCGAAAACAGCTATCATAACTCCCTTCGGACTCTATGAATTTTTGCGAATGCCTTTCGGTCTAAGGAATGCTGCTCAAACATTCCAAAGATTCATAGACGACGTTTTTCGAGGTCTCAACTTCGTACACGCGTATGTTGACGACTGTCTAATCGCAAGTCCGGACAGAGAAACACATCTCAAGCATCTGGACCTTGTTTTCGAACGATTACAAAAACATGGCATAACTGTAAACGTTCAGAAATGCCAATTTGGAACCGACTCGTTAGACTTTCTGGGACACACTATCGATGCTCAAGGTATCCGACCCCTTAGAACCAAAGTGGCGGCCATTCTGGATTACCCAGAACCGACCACCGTCAAGCAATTACGCACGTTCAACGGCCTGGTAAGTTTCTATAGACGTTTCATACCCAGATGCGCATCACTTATGAAACCTCTGACCGACCAACTTCGTGGAAATGCGAAATCCATTAATTTGGACGACACCGCACGAAAAGCATTCTCCACAGTCAAGGAACTGATTGCTAAAGCAACAATGCTCGCACATCAGGACACCCGAGCACCCATTAGCATCGCAGTAGACGCATCCGACTCAGCAATCGGAGGAGTCTTACAACAATGGGTTAACAACTCCTGGCAACCCTTGGCATTTTTCTCTAGAAGGTTGCTAGACACCGAATCGAGGTACAGCACATTCGGTAGGGAACTCCTAGCTATGTATTGTGCTGTACGGCATTTCCAACACTATATCGAAGGCCGTGAATTCACTCTTTTCACGGACCATAAACCGCTCACTTTCTCGTTAAGCTCTCCTTCTGACAAGTACTCTCCCCGTGAGTCTCGACAACTGGACTACATTTCGCAGTTTACTTCAGATATTCAACACATCTCTGGAGCAAACAATGTAGTTGCAGACGCTTTATCTCGTATAACTTCCTTGAACAGTTTCCAAGGAATCGACCTTCTTAAACTCGCCGAGCTTCAAAAAGAAGACAGTGATCTTCAGCACGAGTTATCGTCCACAACACTTAAACTACGCATCAAACAGATGGGAACAGGTAAGGAAACCTTACTTTGTGACACATCTACAGGTAGGGATCGCCCAATCGTGCCGAAACATTATCGACGCAATGTCTTCAACACATTGCACAAACTTTCTCATCCAGGTGTTCGTGCAACCATCAAGCTTATAGCAGAACGATTTTGCTGGCCTGGCATGAATAAAGACGTGAGGGAGTGGGCACGCTCCTGTGTAAGCTGCCAAAAATCTAAGGTTATCAGACACAATAAATGTCCCTTAGGCTCGTTTAAAACTCCCGATGCTCGTTTCGACCATGTTCATCTGGATTTGGTAGGACCTTTACCAGATTCAAATGGATACTCTTATCTCTTAACCTGCGTAGACCGTTTCACTCGATGGCCAGAAGCAGTACCTATCAAGGACAGCACTGCTGAAACAGTGGCCCGCACATTCGTCGAACGATGGGTAGCAAACTTCGGTTGCCCTTCAACCATCACTACAGACCGCGGACGTCAGTTTGAATCTGATCTTTTCCGTCGTCTGACCACACTTTTAGGAATCACTCGCTTCCGAACGACCGCCTACCATCCCCAAGCAAACGGGTTGGTAGAACGTTTTCACCGACAACTGAAAGCTTCGCTATCAGCTGCAAACGTTTCACAATGGACCGACGCTCTTCCACTCGTCTTACTAGGTATCCGCAATGCAGTGAAAGCTGACATTGGATACACTGCGGCTCAACTCGTTTATGGAACGACACTTCGACTTCCAGGAGAATTCGTGGATCCTTCGTGCTCTTCGATGAACATGGATCTAACCTCCTACACGAACAGGCTTACAAACGCAATGCGTTCAGTTAAACCTGCTTCCACTCGACCTCAATCAACTGATGTTTTCGTTCAACCTGACTTACGATATAGTACACACGTTTTCATTCGTCGAGACTCGCATCGACGACCATTCGAATCAGCATACGAAGGACCCTTCAAAGTTCTTCAACGTGAATCTAAGTACTATATAGTCGATAAGAACGGAACCAACGATAGCATCAGCATCGATCGCTTAAAAGCAGCGTATTTAGAAGGAAATCCTATCCACGTCGATTTTCCTTCGGTACAATCGAACGACACGACTCAGACACTAATAATACCTCATCCGACAACCAACACACGCGAAGATACTTCGACAGTATCCGAAAATAAACTTAAAACGACGCGTTCTGGAAGAAGGGTGAGATTTCCAGAACATTTAAACGACTATTGCACGTAAGGCACTTCTCGACATTTTATATTATTTTTTTAAATAAAAAAAAAACAATTTTAATATGCTTATATATTTTTATTTCTATTAAAAAAAAACAAAAAAAACAATTTTTTTAACGCTATTACGTGCTCATGAGTTTATTTTCCATTTTTTTTCCGCCGACCTTGTGTTTTTACGCATATACGAGTGTATTTTCGACATGCACTTACATTTTCTTTTTTCTTTTCCAGGACGGCTGGAAAAGAACGATGACGTTTATGAGGATCCGAAATTTTCATTGTACATTTTCTTTTTTTACTATGTTGTACCTCCGTCCCATATAGTAAGGAAAGACGACCAGACGCTGCTAAATTTAGTAAGCTATCAGAAGAGTGTTTACCAACGACAAACTCGTTGGGTTTAAACTTCTGGCTGGCCACGTCTTAGGGTCGTCACTGCCCCACTAGGGGGGGAGTGATCTGTAGCGGTAAATAAATCCCTAAAATAAATAGCTCTGTAAGTTTTCGACATTGGATGCTGACCATATGTTTTAGTGGACTCATCTAGCTGAAGGCGCTCGGTCAGGCATCCGCACCAGATCACGTGTAGTAACGCCGTGCTCAACATCAACCACAATCGCTAGCCAGATTAGATCAGAGAATCCCGGTATATTGGTCATCGCCAAATATACTCTTCCGATCTCCTCGACTCTGTCTTTTGATTTCTCTTGGTGGGAACGAAATATCTTAGAAGGTGTTACTGGTAGAAGCGTTGTCAAACACTGAATACCTGTGACATCATCAACAGCATCAGAACCTAAGCCAAGCACAAAAATCAACAAAAGGATCACCCTACCGTATATACAAGGAATATCAGAAACCGCAACGAGACTGCTGAAAAACTTCGGGATAGGTGTTGCACACAAACCAACAAAATCACTACAATCAATCCTATGCGAACCAAAGGATGAAATAACAAAGGAAAACAAATCAAACATCATCTACAAAATAAATTGTGCCAACTGCGAAAAACACTACATCGGACAAAGCGGACGCCCCCTCCACCTACGCCTACATGAACATCAATTAGCAGTCAAACGCCATGATATCTCTTTACTTATATCAATAAATGTGGATAACTACGGACACTCATTCGATTGGGAAAATGTAGAAATCTTAGACAGAGGAAACTCCAAAAACACCAGAGAATTTTTAGAAGCCTAGCACTCAGGTCAATCAGCAATCAACAAACATATTGAAATCAATCCGACCTATCAACCAATCAGGAAAATCATGCATAAATATAGGAACAATACTCAAACCAATGGGAGACACAACCAAAACAAAGAAGTAAACAATGATAAATTTAAGGTCAACAAGAACCAATCAACATCGAGGTGCACAGAACAAGCTGTGAAACACATATGGAGAAATTCGAACACTTCACTTCTATCTGAAGTTTGTGCTGACGATGTCGTTCAGAAGAACGATGAAAGCTCCATGACCAAACCATCCAGCTCAGAGAACAAAACCCCCCAAAAACATGTGGCAACTGTCTATCATGTCCTCAAGCTGCCAAAAACTCTTCGAAATGCGAACCACGGCATTAGTCCACACCTTCAGGAGCCTTAGAAAGACTTCATGCAGATTTCGTCGGTCTAATTCAAGATAAAATGTTTCTAATTATTGTGGATTTATTTACGAAGTGGCCAGAATATGTAGTATGCCTAACAGTACAGCATCAAATACAAACCACAAACTGTCTACTTTGTCCAGCTATTTTGGAGTCCTAGAGACTTTAGTGACTGACAACGGTTCACAATTCCCTGCACAATCATTCAAGCATTTTTGTAGCATAAACGGAATAACACATCTATGTTCTCCACTCTATCATGCCCAGTCGAATGGACAAGCAGAACGTTTTGCCGATACTTTTAAGCGAGCATTACTGAAAGGGGAAGGCGACGGGATAACCAGACAGGTAATCACAAAATTTTTAACGGCCTATAGAACTACTCCGAACTCAACTGTTTCAGATGAAAAGTCGCCTGCAGAAGCCATGATTGGAAGAAGCACTGCACTATTTTGAACGCCGTGTTGTCACCCAAAATAAAAGATAAGCATAGACCAAATCTTAACATCCGAATTTATAACGTTGCCGGTAAAGTGTTCGTTAAGTCTTACTTCAGAAAGAATCGAATCGGAGGAAATCACAAAGATTGGGAAGAGTTTTGTGCAGAGCTCGAGGAACTTTTGGCACATGTATCAGAAACGCAACCCAAGTCCTCAAAGATAGAGTGATGCACACACGAGATGTTCAGCTGAATCTTCCACACCAGTTAATCTCAGATACATCAACGGCACAGACACCCAAAAATACCGTAGGAAGACTCGCAACAGAAATACAGCGAACAAAATGGAATGCCGTCGCAAAGCAGTCATCAGGCTACAAGTGGATCCAAGAAAGAAATCTTATTCCAGGAAGGTATTGGCACGGCTTCTGAGAACTGCGACGGAGACTTCTGAAACCCTAGAACAGCCGAAGAGTTCCACCCAATTAGAACGCAATGAATCTTTCCAGAATATCAACGTAGCATGCTGCTTTTGGCCAGTAGAACAACATGCCTCTTTGCGATTGACTGAATTATATTTATTTAACAAACGCCAATATCTATAAACACCTGTGATTTTCAGTACATTTTGATTCTTGACCAACAAGCATTTTCTTCCAGTCTTCTTCAGTATAGTCATTCGCGACATGGGGGCGTTCTAACGTCCGAGTGCCCAAGTTATACGCAGTATATTAAGAATCTAAGTTCTAGATACAACAGAGATCATGGGCCCATTGAAGTTAAACCACCATGGAAATCTTGAAAGCACTGAAGTTCAATTTCGTGGATTAGTTGAAGTTAGACATTGACTTCAATTGACCCATAATCTCAACTATTAAAATTCCTATAATATCCATAAGAAACCCATTCTCATATACATGTGTTAACTGAATAGAATTACAATGGTACAACTTCAGCAAATAATATTGTAAATAAAGAAAAGCTTAGAAAAATGGATAATCTTTATTTGTTAATCACTGAAAAGTAAACAAAACGAATGTTCGTAATATAGTTCACTGTATTAAAACAAACGATTTGTGTGGAAATCAATTAATTATCAAATATATATGAGTGTCAATGATGATTGGTTCACTACGATTGTAAAATCGGATTCATTACTTTAGCTGCCATTATCGGCATTGTTAATTGTTGATCATATATAAAGCATATAAATGGATGAGTTACATGAAAGTCTACTTCTGGTATAATGGCTGAAATAGGCACAAATATAGGTGAAGTTACAGTGGTTGCTTCAATTCCACTTTCATTTAATTTCAATACATTTGTTTGAATGAATTCATTCACATATAGATTGTGATGAGTTGTGATACCTGACGGGAAAGAACAAAAGCATGAAGTAATTGAATTAATGTGCTTGAATTTAGAGGTACACATCAAATCAACAATGCAAGTACATCGTGTTGATGAATATTAAATATTATTCCATTGTTAGAGATTGATTAAATTTCTAAGATCATTTACCCACTGAATCTACCATTCCAAACATCCAATTCAATATCCACAATGTCAAAAATTAAGGAGTGATTACATATTGAATTGAGGTTCCACTCCTACTGAATTATTCTTTTCCAAAATTACAAAATGTTTCTTCTATCAAAAGAATTGACTGGATTTTGTTTGGGATATTACTTTCAATACTACTCTGAAAGTTACTTATTTTCTCACATTATCCATGAATAAGTATAATTTAGACGATGTCGAAGGTTAAGTCTTACATATTCATCAACTGTTCTGGTAATTATTATTACACAGCTCAACATTAGTCTGTTCTATTTCTTTATAAACATTTTGAGAACCGAACAACTTATAATTGATAGTCAAGCACTAAGTTATAAACAGCTTAGGTCCATCTAACTGTTCTCCACGTTTCAACTCCACACAAAGGAAATGTTTTTATGTTTGCCAAAAGAATTAGAACTTTGGTCTTGACTATATATGTGTGTATTATAATTGTGTTTGTATGTGTATGTATGTTTGATTATGGATTACAGCCGAAACGCATATTCTTTTCACTAGCATAAATGTTACTTACTTAAATTGTTCCACGATTTATTCGTTTTCCCATAAAATGTGTTTATGGAACCCATTCATTGATTTGCGTTCAAATCCTCATTCGTTCTCATTCATTCATAAACGCTTAGAATGCTTGAGATTCATACTTTACATCAATAAACTGTAGTAACCGCGTCGTATTTCCTTTTTAAATCTATTCATCTCTTGGAGTTATTTAATAACGGTTATAAGAGTTAGTGAATGGCTAGTGATAGACGAAGCATAGCAGTCATCTTGAAGAAACCTGTGGTGTTTGAATGAACTAGTGACTTCTTTTTGCTTGTTGAATGTTTGATTTCGAATTCCAAATATAGTACATTCGTTCGTGCTCATCTAGTACTTCTTGATCTAATTGCGTTGTTTCTGGAATTCTTAATTCGCACTATAATTCAAATACTTCTGATCATCACATGGGAGTCGTGATTGAGCCTGTGATTGAGCGGTTGGACATACATTCAGATTTCCATGTGTTTGAGGATTACTTGGAAAGGTTCAAAATCTGGGCTATGACATTCATCGGAAAAGAGGCTTACAGCTTACTAAAATCTCTGGCTTTACCAGAAAAGACTATTTCGCTTCCTCATGCAACTCTCAAGGAACCACTGCTAGACTATGATAAGTATACAAATTTCGAATGCGGTAAAGGAGGGAAATTTCATAAAATTATTTATCAAGACATAAAAAATTCCGCTACATTACTACGTTATCCTAATCCAATGCATACTCAACGTTATGCCGACAATTCATTGAGGATATGTGATACAGTTCACGAAGGTGAGATCAAGTTTGGTAAATGTTTATTCTGTGGCAAATTTCATTCTCGTAATTCATGTGCATTTCGTAATGCCAAATGCTTTAAATGTGGTATGATTGGACACATTCAGTCAGTTTGCAATACTAAAGTTTATTCCGCTGCAACTAAAGCGAAAATTTGTAGTGGTGATCCTATTAAGCTAGGTGTTTCTAAAGATCATTTGTCGTTATCCACGACTTTGAGTAGCGGTACAGAGTCACATAGCAGACCCGAGTTAAATGAAAGTCAGAATCCTTGTGAGATAACAGTTTCTAATCAGTCAACTGCTGTTTATCCTTATCACGAAGTCACTTCTAATGTTTAATCTAGTCAATGTCAGAAATACGTTTTAAATGAAGCCACATTATTCATAACTTGGGGATATAGAGTTCAAAATTATTTCGTGGGTGAGGATAAAGTTAGAAAATCTATGGTTCAAATGCTAGATATCAGTGAAGTAAGTACACACAACCGATACGGTGATCATACACAACCTCAGGACCCAGGTGAGTCTGTTCCGATTTCCGTTGTTAATTCTAATACTAATGAGCTTATTCTAGATCATATAGAGTCTACACCCAATACACAGTCGGACAGACACGATGAACCTACTAAGAAGAGACACAATTGGTTGCAGAAATTTGGATTCTTATTTAAGCTGTGGCGGATTTGGTGTTTGAATGAACTAATGACTCCTTTTTGCTTATTAAATGTTTGATTTCGAATTCCAAATACAGTACATTCGTTCGTGCTTATCCAATACTTTTTGATCGAATTGCGTTATTTCTGGGATTCTTAATTTGTACTATAATTCAAATACTCCTGAATAACACAAAACTCCACTACTCATTGACTTCGAACGTTTGAATAAAATCACATAAAATATCTGAGCAAGAAAACATACTAGTAATCTGAGGTGCTAATATCCACTCAAATTCACAATAGAATAATCAGAATTGATAAAAAGAACAATGTATAATATTTTATGTGAATTTACCAACTTAGATATTCTCACCTGACAGATCAGATTTTACTGGATCAAACAAATCGACAACACCGATAGACTTTAATGTTGGCACAAGATGAAGTGTATTTTTCAATGTAAATTTCGGTAATCGTAATGACACTGTAGTTTCTTTCAAATTCTTTACGTATTCACTCAAAACTTTATTACCATTCAAAAGTTCTGTGGCACCATTTAACGACCACTTTTCAAGAGGTAACACGATAACAAATGTGAAACGTGTGTTCTGGAGATGTTTGAGAAAGAAAGAGCGAAACGAAATAAATGAGAGTAAGCCTGATGTTATAACCTCTAAAGAAGCAAGCACTTGCAATGATGAGACCATATGGATTTTCGAACGAGTGAATACTTTGAACAAGCAACTACAGTGATCTGCACTACGCAAACAGTAAAAAAACTGTTTGTAGGAGAAAGTCTGTTTCATCCTGCAAAATAAACTGAAAACTCCTTCACGGTATACTATTATATTCTCTTGTATCCGACAAGTGAAGACAGTTTACTTCAGTCGATTTAGATTAGTTCCTTGTGTAAAACAATATCAAACCTGTCAAGTTACCACCGGACTACCCTCAGTCAAACGGTTTTCGATTCATCACGAAGAGCTATCCAGTTAAAGAAACTGTACAAAACTTGTCAAGTTACCTCTTAACGTACCCACAGTAGCATATATTTTTTAGTGAAAAATTTGGACTGTGTTATGCGACCTGATTTCACGATTAAAAAAAGTGGGAATAAAGTCATGTTTTTAGAGAGTCAATAAAATCACCATCTACATCAATTTCCTTATCCATACTTGTGTCGTCGGTATTGAAATGCTTTACGATTTAAAATATCACAGTGGTGTTGAGGCTACAATACCTAATTATTCGAAATTAGAATAAATCGATTTAAAAATACTTACTATGAAGAAAACGATGCTACGAGTCTAGTTTCCCAGGTTTCATGCCAACAAAATCAATAATCCAGAATCACATAAAAATATTTCAGATGAAATTATATACATGCCACAGTGATTAACTAAAAACTTCCAAGTGATCAAAATACAATTATGTTAGGAAAGCTGATAAGTACCATATTCGAATTTCTCTGGTATGGTGATTGCTTAAACGTTACAGGTGAGTGATAACAGACAGAAAACTCAGACCTCAGTTTCATATTTTCCTGAGGATTCAAGTACGATACTCTGCAATACAATTTTTTGTCCGATTATGCGAGATTGATCTGAAATTTAAAATAATCTGTAGAAGTCGAGTTGGGGATGACCATTTTCTTGTTAGCTGGATATGTTCGGATCTGGTTACAAAGAAGACTATCAGAGAAAACTGATTTAACACTTGTGAAATAACTAAGAATCTCTCTCCTACATAAAGTGTTGATATCACCAACAATCACAATAAAAACTCATGCAACAATAAATCACACAACTCATTTTCACAGATAGTATTGAAGTGTTCGTTTGAGAAGACATTGTGTCAAAAGAAGTCTGATCAATTCAGTACCGAATATCAACACCCAAATATTGTAATTCCTCAAGATTAGTGATATATTGTTCTACATAAGCATCTGATGAACATCATGATGAAGTATTAGTTAGAAAACATAACGTTTCATCATGTGGACTCGGTTCATAACAAATAAATATCATGTAATTCGTATGACTATTCATGTGATCATCAAAGTTATCGAAATAAGAATTAAAAAATCATTTGTATAATTGCTGGGGTGAAAATAACTGTTCAATGTAAACAGTTTATTAAAAATGAGTGCAATCTCACATCGATAAGCCCAATTCAAAAACTCTACAAATAAACATTTATGGTACCAAACTGTAGCACGGGTAAATGAACTGTTAATTTTCAAGTTAATGTTACTAGATAAGGCACTTTCTCCACAAAAATAAATCTTGATAATCTATACACTTTGGACTAAACGACTGTCCTGTATTTCCAGGTTTCCCATGGTCGTCCAGGTTCATTTGACTCATGAATTCAACCATCAAAATATAGAATAAAGAGACTGACAAACTCAAAACGTAACAGGCGTTAGAAAAAACACACTTTTAATTACTAACATTTAATGGTTTACTGACGATCTCAAATCCTTCATCTTCGAATTTTCCATACTTCATTACTTCTTCTTGAGTCATCATATGAACCGTTATTTGGTGATCTGATGAAATATCAAAATTTTCTATCCTAGTGTAATGAGGCTCAAATGGACTTTGCCAAAAATCTAAAATCAACGAGAACTGTGTTATTTCGATGGATATGCAGCACAAAAATATTATCTTTTCATTTCACAGTATTTTATGAACTGTAAACATCCCGAAACAAATGACACTCTAGTTTGTTTAGGGGTATAATGGAATATAAAAATTGCTTTGCAATAAGACGCAAGGAAGAACACGTTAAAGCAGCATTAGAAATGATCATAATACTTTCTGACTGTAGTTACTTACTTATTTACCTACTCACTTACGCCTGTTACACCCCGCCGACCAGCATTCTCCAACTCAATCTGTACTGGGCCTTCCTTTCTACTTCTATCCAATTTTTTTTCATTTTCCTCATATCTGTCTCCATTTCTCGAAGTAATGTGTTCTATGATCTTCCTCTTTTCCTTTGGCCTTGAGAATTTCAAGTGAGGAATCACCTTGCGACCAAGTTGGGTGCTTTCCCGAATGAATTTCCTATCCACTCCCAGCACTTCCTCCTGATTTCTTCCTCCGCTAAGATCTGATTTGTTCTCTAACATAGTAGGTTAGTGCTGATAGTGTCTGGCCAACGGATCCGACGTATTTTGCATAGACAACTGTTAATGAACACTTGTATCTTGTGAATGATTGCTTTGGTAGGTCTACAAGTTTCTACCCCCGTACAGTAGAACTGTTTTGACATTTGTATTGAAAATCCTTACTTTATTATTGGTTGACAGTTGTTTTGGTTTCCGGATGTTCTGCAATTGTAGATATGCTGCTCTTGCTTTGACGATCTGTACCTTCACATCCGCATCAGGTCCGCCGTGCTCGTCAATGATGCCACCCAGATATATGATGGTTTTTACACCTTCCAAATCTTCTCCGTCAGGTGTGATTTGATTGGTGCGTGCTGTGTTGTATTGGAGAATCTTGCTCTTCCTTTGTGTATGTTGAAACCTTCCACTGCTGAGGCTGCTACTACACTGGTCGCCTTCTCCTGCATTTGTTGTTGCATGTGCGATAAAAGAGCCACATCATCTACGCAGTCTAGATCGTCCAGCTGCATCGTAGCTGTCCACTGTACCTCGTGCTTCCCTCCAGATGACATAATGATTGAGAATAATGGAGTTGGAAAAGAGAGTTTAAAAAGTTCACAATCTGCTTGATCGATTCATGGTATCAATCAAATTTCCAAAATAAGTAGCAGATTATCTTAATTTATAGTCGATTTTTTTATTAGTTCAGGTGAAAAATTTATGAATCACCTGAGTGTTTATGAAAATTTTTCCCTACTCATTGCTACTATCAGGGTATGGCGAAAATTATTCCAAAAGTAAGGACTGTAAACCTTTGTAAACTATTTCGAGACTACACTGTAGTAGTGTAGTGACCGACAACACAAGTGGGGACAATCGAACTTATTTGAATACAAAATAAAAGAACATTCTAGTAAAATTTGGGAACTATAAATTAAGTAATTCATCTGCAAAATGTCAATCAACCGTCTCAGAATTCATTGTTCTTTCGTTTCCACACTAATCACTCTGTTCTCGTTCTCTTTTCTTCGATCTTCTTAACCTTTTGCCGAACACCAGAGTAGTATAGTGGTAACTATTGCAAAATCCATATCCATCTTATTATTGAATATATGGTTGAAATATCTATTCCTGTAACTTAATAGCTGAAATATATCCTCAGTTCGGTTGAGCTAAAAAGACCATATCAGTATGAATATAAATAGGTTTGAGTGAACTTTGAATGCCAAAATAAATGATTCATTCATTTCATTTATTCACCAAGCAATTGGGTATGAGCCACACTATGAACTTGAAGATTAATGATAATATTCAGTTATCGAAACCAAATTATTGGAGCTGTGCTTGAGCATGAGACGAAGTAGCTGAAATTAGAATATCTTGACCACCACTATTTTCAACATATTGTGCATGTTCTTATTACCTAAAAACACTTGACTACACAATGCAGCTGCAATAATTTCTAGTATTCAGAATCAGCTAATCCATAACATTCCCGTCACAATCAAAGGTGACATTTTCCTCTTAATTTTTTACTAGTCAAATTCGGTGAATATCACGCAAATTACGGTTCCGGCTACTAAACGGTATCTTTAGCTTCACATCACTGCTAAATATCGATTAACGAGAATTAATGTTATGATTTAATTTTCATTAGATAGCCTTTACATAAGTAAATCTGTAGTAACCATGGTGGTCCAGACATACGATTACTGCTTGTTCACATCCATCAACATGTCTTATTCCTCGATGACCCAACTTCAAGTCAAACTAGCATAAACCTTCACTCAACTTTTACAGTTCCGCCTATTTCACAAGTCTCAAACATCACAAATCTTAAATCACGAAATACTTAACATGAACAATTCAGACTATTATTGTGATTCTGATTATTAAAGTCATCACATTTTATGCAACAAATAGTCTTCAAGTCTGTTCTTGTATTAAACTCTAAACTTTAAACAGTCGGATCATAGCTTACCTCTAAAGTAGAAAACATTTACCAGTATCATCGCAGTATCATCTGGAATATCATCTGTAAAGAATTTCTCCAATAAACCATTAGACTGTTGATCAACCCAATCATTGATATCAACTGTAGCACTAGTTCCATTAGAAAAATCCACCTAGAGTAATGAACATTAAAAATTTGTAAGCGTTAATTAATTCTGATCAACAAATACTAACAGAATTATGACTTCATTCAGATTTGATTACCGATAGAAAGCTTTGCAGATGTCGTGATCTTTAAGCTGGATCATTTAGTTGTATATAATTCGTCGTTATGAAAAACATCAGCAGCATATGCTTCAAAGATAAGTGAGTCATTACAATGGCAGTAAACTTTAAAACAAAATCAATTGATCACATGAATAGATCTGTGACTAGATCACATTCAGAAGTAAAGTCGTGGGACATTACAATCACTACTATTCCAATTCAATTCTATGTAATTCAGTTTAGTAATTGAACGATATTACTTACTGTTACAAATGAAGTCCAGTATAAACGCGAGTACACGAATCTGTAGTTGGTTAGTACAATAAAAAGAACCAAGTTTGTCTTGACTAAGTCATTTTATTCTAATTCATTAAAAATGTCTAAATGCCCTTGATTTTTAAAACGGAATTATTAGATTGTTTATGGTCAGCGTTTGTTTAAAAAAATTATACTTCGAGTATTTCGAAATTTTAATATGAAATAAATGTTCTTGACCCGAATAAATACCAAATGGTACTTTATTATACTGCCATGTTTTACCAACCAAGCAATCTCTAATACGACATCATAAAGCATTAATATATTTTATACTGTGCTTATATACACATTGCGTTTTTCAAGCTTCGTTTTGCTTACTTACGCTTGTTACCTCTCATGGAGGAACATAGGCCAACTACCAGCATTCTCAATCCAAATCTGTCATGGGCAATCGTTTCCAGTTCCTATGCATCCGTTTCATGTCGGTTTTCGACTCCAGAAGCAGTGTGTTTTTTCGCCCTTCCATTTTTCAGTTTCCATTCAGGATCCCAAGTTAGCACCTGCCTAGTGATGCAGTTTGGTGATTTCCTCAATATGTGTCCTATCCACTTGCAACGTCTTTTCCTTATTTCCTCCTCAGCTGGAAGCTGGTTCGTCCTCTATTATAGTAGGCTGTTGCTGATGATATCCGGCCAAAGAATATTGAGTTTCCTGTGTAGACAATTGTTTATAAATACTTGTACCTTATTGATGATGGTTGTGGTAGTTCTTGAAGTTTCAAGTTACGTCTACTCAACCTCAAGCCTTATTTAGTTACTATACAATAACTGATACTTGGTACTTATTAGATAAACCATTTTATGATTTCATTATGATTCTCTGAAATAAAATATTACACACAATACTTTTGCATGATGAAAATATTTTTAGTATCATAAGGCAATTTCGTGGATTTTATAGTAATTTACTATAGTAATTACTAATGAAACTACTATAATATCCACAAAAACCCCTTTCTGATACTAATCAGCATATGCTCACTAGTGACTGGCTTCAAGAGGTATTTCCTGGAGTTCTAATGTAAAGCAGTGATCAGTGGAGTTCAAGCAGATCTATTGTAAGATAGTAACTCACTGATGATAATGGTTGGTGTGTCGCTCAATTTCGTGAATTAGTTGAAGTTATACATTAACAACATTGGATCTCGGCCGGCTCAGTTATGTAAGGCTAAGCATTCGAGCGCGAGACCGATAGGTCGTGGGTTGGAATCTCGCGATGTGGGATCGTGGATGCGCACTGCTGAGGAGGCTCCATAATAGGAAGAGTTGGCCGTCCAGTGCTTCCAGGTTTTCCATAGTGGTCTAGTTTCAATTGACCCATGCTTTCAACTACAGAAAATATCTTTAGTAAACTTAGTAATTCATTGATAAATAATCAGAATTTTCCACAATTCATTGTGTTCATATTGATCTCATCAAATTTACTATGATATATGGTTTCAGCTAACCTACTTCTTCGGTTTTTCAGCTTCTACATAGTGTAATAAAACAACATGGAACTATCATATACATTTTAAAATATCAATTTTATTAATCCTAGTTATTTAGTAATTCACAAACTGATTTCAATCATGTTATCCAATTAACCTGTTTACAATATATCTTAATTAGAACTAATAAATTATATTATTTCACTTTTTCACAACTTACTTATTATTACTGTAAATGATAATCATGGGTTTAAGATTTTGTTTACATTTACACATGAAAATAAAATTATACCAATGAATACCAATTTACAAACACATGGTATAATGAATATACAGTTGAGAATGTGTACTACTTTAAATCACTAATCTATGTTACCTATTAGGATTATTAACAAAATAAACATTTGAAGGTGTTTATATTACTGAATCTAAACTTGTGTTTCAAAATATAAGTTATCAGTTTTATGCTTGACCGTAGCTGCTACCTTGACGCGGTGGTCGGGCTTGTCTATCGTGATGGTCCAACCGAGCTATATTGGCTGGAACATATGTACCTGTAGGCAGGTCGATTGGAGAACAGTAAGACTAATAGCAGAAATTCAAGGTCTGAGCGCGAAGTCGTATTGCTAACTATAGAGAGGTGTGACAGTAGTAAAGTGCTTCCCTCGGATAACCAGAATCTCACAAGGGAGGAAAGGGTTAGGAAAGGTTAACCCTAAAAATGTCACACCTCACCTTACCTCATGGATTTCCGTCTCCGGCAGTAAGGCCCTTTGAAGAACGGAACTAACAGGTTAAAAACCTCCCACAAAAAGACCGTGCGCGACCGGCCTCAAGCAGTTGTCCCTTGGGTTCTGCGGTCACGCTCCCAGGTCGTTAAGACCAACACTAAGCCAATTTCCTTTCCAGGTTCCTCAAGAAATACCCTTCCACGGTGTGGGCAGCCGGGAATTTATACCAGCCTACATACCCGCAAAAGCACACGAGACCAAGTTGGTCACATTCAGATTCTTCTTACACCTCCCAATACCTCTCTTATTTCTATGACTAACCCTTCTCACGTCCTTTTATCACCTCGCACCGCTAGAGCAAACGATTCGAGTACGTGGAACGCCATTCCTGGTCTCCTGAAACCACGCTCTAAACTACACGTAGGAGCTTTTAACGTACGAACACTTTGCCAAATAGGACAGCAGGCTTCCTTAGCTAGGACTTTAGAATCTCGCACCATCGATGTGTGCTGCGTCTCCGAAACGCGTATAGAGGATCCAAGTAGCATCATTCATTTGACCTCACCATGCCAAAATAAAGAACCGACTCGATTCACACTTCGTCTATCTTGAAGCCCTGATTCTGCTTCTCGTGGCCTCGCCGGCGTAGGTATAGCATTGAGTCCTAGGGCAGAACTAGCTCTCTTAGGGTGGATCCCAGTAGACAGTCGTTTGTGCGCTGTCCGACTGAACGGAACAATAAGGATCCGAAAAAATAATAGGGACACTCGTCGTTGCCTCTTCGTCGTTTCTGCCTATTCTCCAACTGACTGCAGCTCAGATGATGTAAAAGATGAGTTTTATAGAAAACTCTCCGACCTCCTCCAAAAAGCTAGGCACTCTGATGTGGTAATAGGGGCCGGTGACCTTAATGCTCAAGTCAGTAAACTAAGCGATAGGGAAAGATACCTGTGTGGATCTTATAGTGTCGTGGCTCAGAGAACAGATAATGGCGACCGCCTGTTGCAGCTATGCTCAGATAACCGCTATCATCCACCGATGGAGGGGTTCGATAGAAGACTGTCGCTCATTCTGGAGCACATGCTTAGATTAAGATCATGCTCTAGTACGTGCGCGTATTTGCCTGCGTCTTACTGGACGTAAGAAAGACGCTGCAAGTAAACCTCTTAGGGCCCTACTTAATGATAGTCAAGCTAAGAGTATATTTCAGGAACAACTAGGAAAACAGTTAGGCAGCCATGTATGTGATGCCCACCCCGAGGCACCATGGAATGATATCCGGAAAGTTGTGGAAACAGCAGTGATATCTGCTAGTACGGTAACCCGTAAGGTTAGGGAGCAACACTGGATCTCAGCAGCATCTATCGCACTGATAGATACTCGGAAACTCATTACACCTGGCTCTGAACATAATGAGGAGCGGAGTCAGCTTAAGCGCAAGCTGACAAGAAGTCTACGCAATGATTGCAACCAGTGTTGGGTAGCGAAAGCAAGAGAGATGGAAAAGACAGCGGCGATAGGTAATAGCAGACAATTGTTCAGACTTGTTAAGGAAACCGGTATCAGGAAACCGACTGTTAGCGAAACACTCAGAGAAAGATGGACATATTATACATTCTCAATCCAGGAGATTGGATCGACGTTCAGAACACTTCAGGGATCAGTTCAACTGGCCTTTCCAAATTTATTTCACTGAATTATACTGCTCGAATAAAATCATCAAACCCTAGTCCTTCTGACTACTGCTTATAGTCTTACTACCTCTACCACTACGGGACTTGACTCGACAATTGCATTTCTGTGCTAATGTGGTGTGGCAACTCGAACTGATGTACGTACGTACGAAGTTTTACGTTGTTACTGACTGACCATCAGTTTTGAGAGATATTGTATTCTGAAACGGTTAGTGATCTTAGATTGTCGGGGTTGGTTTCATGGTTCCCTACCTGATGTCATTTCATAATAATATCAAACAAAAACTAAGTAGTCTCATAGTAAGTTAAAATATATACAATTATAAACTAGTAGGGAGCTGAAACTTTGAGAACTACCACAATCATCACCAAAAGGTATAAGTATTTATAAATAATTATCTACCTAAGATACTTAGTGCCTATTGACCAAATACCATCAGCAACAACTTAATCTAGGAGAGAACAAAACAGCTTCCAGCGGAGGAGGAAATTAGGGAAAAATGTTGCAAGCGGTTAGAATATATATTAAGGAAACTATCAAACTGCATCACGAAGCAATCACTGACTTGGTATCGTGAATGGAAACGGAAAAGTGGAAGACCGAAGATCACACTGCTTCGGGTATTGGAAGCAGACCTGAATAGGAATTGGGGCGAGACTATAATTTATAGATGACATTTGAAAGAATCTTAAGTGATCCTGGGAAATATTAACCAATCAGCAAGCAGTCAGTATGGATTAGAAATAAATTATACAAAACCAAAGAATTAAAGTGGATGCACTTCTTTTACATGTTTCAAAAACTTGTCAAGGTTAGAAAGAGGTTCAGAGGTTCTAAAATCGTAATGCATGCAGTGGAGGAAATCATCCATATGGCTACAGAATAGTCGGCCACTGAAGCCATAATAAATACTCAAAAACACTTTGAGCCTCGGCCACATAGCTTCAATATTGTTTGTGTGCACTCCGGTTGTTGAGTACACAAAGTGTCACTTGTGGATAACGAAACGATGAAGGAGTCTGTACACTCTCCAATCATCCGGATATATTGTAGTACCTGGTTGCAACCAGTGTTACTAGTGCTTTCATTATGCAGTTCGCAATAACTGTCATGATTTGCCTTAGGAATTATATATAGAGTTTTCATCACGAACTGGCAACGGCTATAATGCCAAAAATCTATTTAGCCAAATGGATGGAAGACTTTCGTGCCAAACTCCGAGATCTGTTATCTTATACCTAATTGGTTCGTCCACAAATTATAGCCTAGCCGTCTAATTTGTTATCGGTGCTCAGTTATCACGTTTTGTATAAAATCCCCTGTGCACCGATCGTACGTTAGCATTAGGTACTGAAGTTGGTGCTGTGACCTTTAAATCCCTCGAACGCTTCTGATTGGCTCGTCCATAAATTATAGTGTCACCGGAATTGGAAATGATTTCCCATGACGGAGTTGAATGGAGAACGCTAGTGGCTGGCCTATGCTCCTCCATGATGTAAGATAGGTGTTAGTAATTAAGTAAGTAACAAAACCACATTGGCTGAGGATAACACATTCATTAGTATATTAGTAAAAACCATACTTGTATTTCGACAAAGAAATCACATTTCAACTCAATAATCTTTTGTTTATCACGATTTGACTAAAGTATATCATACAACTAAGTAGCGCTGGTTAACAGCAACCATTTATGTGAGAAAAAAGACGATGGAAAAATTGTTTGGTTCCGATAAACATAATGAATGGTAACTTTGGGATCCTTTTATGGACCAATACTAAACGTATATTTTTATCGTATAATTACTAAATAACTAAGCTATTCATCTTCATATTCCTCTTATTATAAAATTTATTTTGACCTATGAACCATTATTATACGTTTTACCATTCTTGAATTATGCCTTGTCTATTAGTCACTGCCTCCCACGCTCACAGCCACTTTGGGCTAATTCTTGTACAAATGTTATTTTCTATTTTATGCTACGTTGTGGTCTGTTTGAACGATATATAAACTCAGTATGTTCGAAATATAATGATTCATAATGCAGAGGCTGAGACTGGTGTTCTGGAATTAACTGACTGGGCTAGGCGGGAAATAGGACCAACCAGGACTCTAGGCTGCTCGCACGTGTTTTACGCGTCCTTGGTCCGATCGATTATTCGGTGCTTCTGATCGGCGGCTTTGGGCTGTAAGAAAAATTCAGTCAGTAGACATAGTCTTTTTCAAAGTTTCTTCAAGTCCATCCACACGGTCAATCTAAACAGTTACATGATGTCAATGATTTTCTAAATTTTAATTTTCAGTTTTTAAAAATTTTCTTGTCATGTAAGTTCTTCAAGTGTTTAACAACCAAGTGGACTAAGTTTCTGACCGA
Source organism: Schistosoma mattheei (assembly GCA_944470405.2). Classification (NCBI taxonomy): domain Eukaryota; kingdom Metazoa; phylum Platyhelminthes; class Trematoda; order Strigeidida; family Schistosomatidae; genus Schistosoma; species Schistosoma mattheei. The sequence goes on from OX103944.1 coordinate 42,862,241, forward strand.
TTTAATTCACTACGTTTCAGATCGAACAATCATCTCATTCCAATCAACTTAATATCGATTTACGATAATCCACTACATATATTTCAATCCTTCGAAATATACCTAGAAGACACCTATGTCATCACATTCAAATAAATGATCAGTATTAAGCGATAAATCACATTTACTGTTTATACGACTTCCAGTAATTTTTATTTAGCCCCCAAATGCCCTGGTACGGCCGAGAGTTGGGACAGTCTGTTCTCCCTCTGGAAATGATCTCACATGGCCACGTGTATATAGTCCCTATCAAAGAAGGCCTACTCCCAACACTGGTCAGCATTGGGTGACGTGGTAATCGGTGTTCAGGCATATGCGACACGTGGTCCAACCATCTCAGTCGATGAAGATTCACAACCTCATCAACTGATTCACCATCATTCCCTAATATCCTGCGACACAGACATGAACACAATAAAATAGAAATAGTTCTTTTAACTGAATGGGAATAAGAAGTCGGTAGAAAATAAGCATAGAATGAAATCCAGATACAAGTAATGAGTGAAACAACATCAATGCAACTCATCTTAAACTACATCAAGTACTGTTTGGGAAATTTCATTTATAATTCGGATACATCTACCACGTAGTCTGAGAATGTTCGACGCTTGAACCGGTTTGGTGGACACGGAGGATCCACCAAGGGGAAATGGCAAACCCTGATTCCAAACCAATGATGCAAATAGGCTACAGGATGCTGAAGATACAAATGACGTATAAACCAAGTGTTCATCACCGGTTACCATGAGACTGCATCTACTGATGTTACCTTATCGCCTTGTGGATCAGACCATTAGGTAAAGGCTTCGAATGTGGCCCCCCTAGGAAAACTACCTGTATAGGTTTGGATGTTCGGGTAGTATTCCAGCTCTCACACAAATCGAATGAAGTGTGGTACATATATATTTGGTGCCTTCTTGAACCAATGTTTATGTTTAAATAAAAAAATTAAATTCTTACTTAGGCTAACTAGCAACTCAAAAGTTTACGGATTTCTACAATGTTTGATAAAATATCTAATTTATTCATGTTACCAGTTTACTTTCAAGAATGAACTTTATTGGAAATATATATGGATGTCAGGAAATAATCTATGAATTCATTTTATTCTTTAAGCCTTGATAGAAAACCATTGATTGCTTGCACTTGATTTGATTACTGATTGGACAATTATTGGTTGAATAACTGGGTGGTAACATTTGTTTAGGTAATAATGTACATTTATATTTATATTAAAATGTAGAACCCTCATTTACCCAATTACATTGTTTGTTTGTTTTTGTTTCAACTAAGTAACAGCACCTATCTAAACTATCTAGACAGTTATTCTTTTAATCCAAACATTACTGTATATAACCCTGTTTAGTATATTGTGAGAAAAGCTCACAATGTGAATTTGAAGGTTAGTAAACGTCAGAGAGCACACGGGAGACATTCAATCTCAGTTTGAAACAGTGTGCATAAGTGATCTCAAATTTATTCGAACGTATTGCATGAGTATACCACAATGATAATAATATTATTCAGCTGCTCAGCTGAAATTCAACAGCATTATTTTTCTCCACGTGAATCCATAAACGATTTAGAGGGAAATATTTCTAAATCATAACTGACCTGATAAAAGCTTCGTTCCATTCATACGTTATGATCTATCACTGGAACTGTTCTAAATCCAACTTAAAGTAACTCAAAGTGAATGTATGGTTATTTATTATTTAGATGAGAAAAAACAGTCAGCCAACTGATCCATTATTTCTACTGATTTTTCTGGTAATATATCCACTCTACACTTTCGAACTAAGTAAACCATCCAGCTAAATAAGATGGACTTTTGCGAAGTATCACATCACGAATAATAAACTATTTTAAGAACATTCTATGAATGAAACGGCCGATTACTTATCGATTGATGTTTGCGAAAACGACTGATTCTTCATTACATTAAGATTTACACAAAATATAACAACTTGCCTGTTTCAATTCTCCTTCAAAATCATTTGCAATACTTTCGGTAAAACGTCTTTCAACTTCGTAAGTTTTTTGTACAAATATACCTGTTGATATTCTAACAACATTTTCTTCTTTCTCATTTAAAAATGTTTTTTCTGAAGTAAGCGAGTTATTAAGCTCCTGATATAATGATTTCATTTCTTGTTGAGCTTCCGAAGAATTCCATGAAGAAGATGTCGATTTCAGTCTCATTACTTTTCCAATTTGATAACCTGTTCTACCTTGAGCACCACCAGAACCTAACAGGATACCGAGTGTGAAAAGTATACCAAGTGGACATGTCAGGAAGTTGTCCTCGCCTAAATCATTTCGAAAGTTAAATAAAGTTAAATAAATAAATAAACAGTAAACAATAGAAACACATTCTAGTTATAAATATCGAGGTTAAATTAGGCATTATGCTATAGGTTGAGTAATATGGCATTTAATGACTTCAACAGTAAGGTCTTCGTACGTTGAATTTGTTGTCCGTAAGGTATTCTTGTACGACGCTAGCCAAAATTTATGTCTTACAAACGTAGCAATGCTTAAACACATATCATTGATTACTTGTACTATGTACATTAAAATTTAATTACCAATTCTGGATACGTTTGAAAGATATTGCAATTTTCAATAATCGAGGGCAAGTACAAAGAAACACGGGATATAGATTTCATTCTACTTTATAATTGATTTTAATGCGCATGTGCAATCTTAACAAAATCTATACCATTCTTCGAATATCTACCTATATCACCGGATGTCACTGTCAGAGAGTATACCAGTGAGCTATTCGAATCTCCAATGGTCTATTATAAAAATGTGAACTAAATATTTATCTGTTGGTAAGTAACCATTTTTCTCTGATCCTTCAGCCATCAGCTTCCAATGTGACGATTAGACTGAGGAATTCAGCATACGTACCGATGACTGAAAATCATTAATTCTGTGATTAAAACCATATTTTATCAACACCAATTGATGGAAACTACAAGACATTCGTATATATATAGGTGTTCTTAAAATTCAAACAGCTCATTGTTGTGTTAAGAAATACAATGATACAGTCGACAATGAGGAAAATAAATCTAGATTAGAGTAAACTGGGGTAAGATGTAATTGAAAGTAATCAACCTAAAGGAAAACTTGAAAAAAATCTGCCACAAATATGCTAAATTTTAACTTGTCGATGGCTAGATTCAATCAATTTTCATGTATATTTTTTTAATAAGATTTTCAATAATAAATGAGATATACACTGACGACATACAGTAGTTATACACATTTTACGTCAGTAGAACCAACTTGACAAAATATTATGAGATCTTGTCAACATGTAATGTAAGGCAGAAAAAATAGTCTAATTTAAAGCTATCAAAATATGATGACAAATTAGTATTGAGTACTGAGACAATCCACGATCTAGTTTTCGATCATTTTCCATGAGATGAGTTAACCAACAATTTTATTAATTATTAGTTGAGATCATGAGTAAATTGAAGCTAGAGCACTATGGAAAACCAGGAAGCACCGGACAGCTGTTCCATCATATAGCAATGTGCATCCACGATCCCACATCGCGATATTCTAACCCACTACCAATCAGTCTCGATCGCGAACACTTAACGTCTAGACAACTGATCATTCCAGGATCCAACTGTGTTAATGTCTAACTTCAACTAATCCACAAAATCAAACGACACATCCACAACTGTCTTCAATGAGCAAATATCTCACAACAGACCCAGTTGAACTCCACTGATCACTGTTTCTCACTAAAACTCCAGGAAATTGTTATTAATATAATGCTTTGATTAAACTCTTATTTATCAATGACGTTATTAGTCAAGTTATAAATTAATCAACCAACGAGAGGTCAATACGAATTCAATCGTAAATAATTAATAAAACTTACCAAAGTCTGCAGTCACTGTCGAAAGATACGTACGGGTAAATGCCTTATGACTTGGAATATTAGCGTATGGATCATCATTTTCTGGAGTAAATAGCATACCCATATCTTAAACTACTACAGAACTAGATAACATTAATGACTGATATAGCTATATATATATATGATCTTAGCTAATCACCATTTTTTAAGCACGTCTTGATTTAATCCCACAGATATGTGTCTTACTAGTCATCAGTAGTATGATTCAGATTGGTTAAATCGGATTAAATTGTTCAACACTATGCGTATAACACTAGAAACCAAACTACTGTTCGACCAATTAAGTCTAATAATAATATCGCAGCTTTACGGATCAATAGTTGCATGAATAGACCATTAATATGCTTTCAACATATGACATATAGATGAATATTTATTAAATTAGAAATTAAATATTTATCTGAAATTTCATCTGATCTAAACGTATTGAAAGCGAGACTGATTTCCATCTTTAATTAGGACTAAACAACTAGTCAACACTTCCTGGTTATTCATGTTGATGTCTCTCTGTGACACTAACCAACTTCAATGTGTAATTTGTAATCGTTTGAAATATCATGTTGCACAAACGAGTGGATATCTAGGCTCGGTAGTAGCTAAGTGGAACAAATGGCACCAGTTTTGAATCTCAGAGTGAAAATCAATTCTGAGATGCAGGTATAACTAGCTGACGGGTACCAGTTAGAAAGAAATGAGCAGTCGGGATTTCACTGATAGCCACACACACTCTCTATCCTATATCATTTTCAAAAAGTCTAACTGTTAGATCACACGTCAAAATAAGTGTGATTTTTATGAGATGTGTGTAGTTCCATTACAAATGATATTTATTGTTTAGTATAATTTATGTTGTTTTTTAAAAATTCTAGGCTTTGTAATATTAGTAAACAGAGAGTTTGTAACTTCATACATATGAGCTACTTGTTACGCTTGTGATTTTAACAAAAGAGTAGTATTGCAGAAACTACTTATTGATTTGAACACAAAAATATTGTTAAAAAGGGGCACCGAATATATATACCTTACACAAGTCACTTGATTTGAGTGTGGGCTGTGATACTGCTGAGTGCCCAAACCGAAGCATATGGTTTTCTTAGGGTACCACACCTCTAGCCTCCGACCTAAAGTTCTAATCCACAAGGTGGTTGTGCAACGTGAGGAGATGCAGTTAATGGTAGCCGGTGATCCACAATATGTTCATACGCCATTTGTCCCATCAGGATCCTAGAGCTCATGTCAACCATTAGTTTATAATCAGGGTATCCCAACTCCACCAGGTCGATCCACCGTATCCACCAACCTGGTTAAAGTCCCGGACACTAGCTTTTCGATCTCTCATTTTCGTAAAAAACACTCTCACCACAACAAGTTAGTGAGTAGGATTTCCCTGGCAGTGCCTATATACGTGTGGCCATATGAGAGCATTTCGAGAGGGAGAGCAGACTCTCCCCACTTCCCGCTGTAACAGAGCATTTAGAGTGTTTTCTCATACCAGCGAGTAGAAAAACAATTTGTTCAACCATCTCGCTGATGGATTCAACGTTGTACATTCTATTTCACTTAAAACATTTAATTATGATTTATTCTTCATTAATAAGTAAGTAGGGTTATTTATTATGAACTAGTTTGTCCAAACACCATCAGAGAACATTATAAATTTATCCATCATTTCCAATACTTCTAACTTAAAATCAACACAGCCTAAATTTTCCTCGTTGGACATCATCACTACTTGTATTTGACAATCTGAAGACACTTCAAAAGTTTCACTTTCTGTTAACGTTTCTATAAAACGCACCTCCCAAACATCTAATTCAATCGAAAGTATTTAAATTAAGAGAAATATAGCACTGCATCAATTTCGGTAAAATAAAATATAAATTCACTAAAACTACAGATAAAATAATATATCGGTGCTACTTAAAAATAAGAAAATTTTTCACACTTTAGTTCATGGACTTGATTTCATTGAAAAACTATTCAAAACCACGGTACAATCAACAGATGTTTTGTCCCGCATTGCTACACCTCAGCGGCGTACATCCAATATGGTCATACAGTATTTAGAAGTATTTGATGTTTGACACTTGCACTATAAGATTCCGAATCATTGATCCAGCGGTTACTCATTGGTGTCGCGATTGGACATCTTTGTTTTGATGTTGGGTAGGGTCGTGGTTGCCTTCTGCTGAGGAGTACGCCACCATTAAGAACAGCTGTCTAGTATACACTGCTTCTCAATGGTTTTCTAAATAAGATCAATCTGTGATCCTAATATTCAATACAAACCCTTGTATTAATAATTTAATGAATTTGTCATTAACATATAATTTACATATAATGCGTTTCTACTCAATTTACTGGATATAGGCACAAATACAGGGAAATCCAGTTAAGTATTCTTCTACGTAATGCCTGTAGTGGTTTCGCTTCGATAATCGATCACCTCGATAACCGTTATAATATAAATATCAACGGTGTTTATAATCAGAAGGCAATGAGAAGCGGAAAATTTATAGTCAAATTGCATAAGGACGAAACGGATCGGAGAGCTCAAGTCAGCCAACTCTATTGAACCAAACATCACTTAATATTTATGGTCTGAAGAAAATAACTGACAAACATTTAATGAATAGGGTAAGTAATTAACACACATACACACACTCACAAATCAAAACAGTCAGAGTTAATAAGTGAGTATGTGACAAGGTCAAAATATGCATTCAGAAAAATGAATAAATTGGTCTATCCAGAAGCTAGAATAGCCTATGTGGGCTTGACAAAGTACCACACACTGCATAATTTGGTAACAAAGTATTCAGTTTGGTGTTGTTATTATCATTTCACTTGTTATTAGCATCATTCATTTGAATCAAACTGAAACCATTGTAATATTAGATGAGTACTTTTCATGTTGTATAACATTGAACGTGGACAGTAAGTTTTACCAACACAAGATCGGCAAGCATTTCGAAATCTGGTTACAGATTATTAGTGATATTACAGTCTCCTTTAATGACTTATGCAAACGCCACACTACATTGTACATCATCTGGAACCAAATATGTAGGGCATTAAATATAAATTCAATGGTCCAAGGCCGTCACATTTATTGAGACACTTCAAGGATATTACTCCTATCCTTTTTTCGTGATTGTTATTTACTATCGACTGATCTTAAACTAGGATAAAATAGCTATCCAATCCTAACTTAAGCTACCGTTTATTTATTACAAACCTGTTACTCGGTCCTCTCCCATTTATGTCGCAGCTGTGCTCTTATTACAATTTGAAAGTATCACTTCATAGTGTACATATGTCATATCTGCAGATAACGAATCTAATATTGATCTACATAACCGCACTGCAGCTGATGCGAGACTTTCCCAGTCATCATTATCATGGTCGTTTTTGCCAAGAACTGTGTTACCAATCTACACTGACGTATTCTTCCTAGTCACAAATTTTTTCTTGAATAAACAAATAGATAACATTTAACCAAACGCTTCGATCAGAATTTAAAGGCACTATGATCGTGTGTCAATTCTTTTGCCTCATGCGTTAATTAATTTAACCGCTTCCATTTCAATTCTGTTAACTGTAGACGTTATGGTTTCTCATTAAAACTACACAAAATGACAATTCTCTACTCATTGGTTAAGAGATTGGAACTGATTAAAGCTAATTTTTAATAGGTTCAGACCATAATTTATGGACAACCATTGAACGACGCCGAACTGACCTTTTGTGTCTACCTTCTTACTAGGACTAAAGCGGGTTATAAACCAGTTTGAACAGAAGGGATTAGGATTCGCAGTTGATGGTAAGAGTTAGGAATCAGATTAACGGTTTTTCATCACGAACTCACATCAGCTAAAATGTCAAGACGATATCTGGCCTGATGGATGAGTGAATTACACACCAAAATCCGAGACCTGTTATCTTAAACTTGATTGGGTCCTCCATATTCTCGCCTCTCAGTAGCAACTGTAGGGAGTAACTTCCTACAGGTGTAATTCCAAACTATTCTCTAGACTGTCGAAAACAGAGTGTGGTAACCTACTTTTATCAAGAGAACGCGTTTGGTGTAATGGAAACAATCATTATTATAACCGATTGTACCAGTGATTGTTTTACCGTACTTGTTTGTTTATCTGTACTAAAGACATTCTTCCTTCCTTCGAGTGTGACCTTGCACGAATTCGGTTACGCTCAGTAATCACACCTGTACTCCTTCGGCACGATCTCGGTATTCTTTCGATACCACGAGATCGCCAACTAATACATCTCGACTAAAGCCATCAACTGCTTTCTGATATTTGGCCTACGGAGGGGTATAGCCTGGTAACTGGCACGTAGTCTTCCTGTAGTGGTGATCATAGTCAACCGCGACTCGATGCCACACTACAAGAGTCGTAGCTCAGCTTAACCAAAGTCAGTTCAAGTAAGCTATTCGGCTTGAAAAACTTTATCTGTTTCTAAAACGTAAATCAACACTGTCACTATACAAAATAAACAATACAGTCTATAAATCAGGGAAAAGGAAAAACAGAAACAACATACCGAACAGTAACTTGACTATAGGAGAAATGAGTCAACAAAACGAATATTGATTTAAGATGAACATAAAATTGTGATTGGTGGATAAACAAGGCAGAGTCAAGGTCAAAGAAAGCTGATGTGTTGGTGGGAATTTCATGTTAGCATTGGTGAGTTCGTTTATCGATCACACGTAACAGCAACTACGTTTAAATAACCATACATTTCTATAAAACCAACTGTAGAGCATCTTACACTTATCAGATTAGATTAGTAGCCTTAGGATCTTACTAAAGCTTTTTACTTTTTTTCTAATATTCACAACTGATTCCATACAAGGAAGATGCAGACTACTTCGGTGGGGTCTGCATCATCATCGTAATCGATGGTTGGAGACTCTGGGTGACATGACTCAGAATCGATCACAACGGCCTCGGTGTACATACTCTCTGTCTTCCTGTACTATGCCCTTATATGCAATCTTTCTCTTATATATTACCACCGAATTAACCACTTCTAGGAATCCGGTGTTCCTCTTACTGTGCTAATGCAGTATGCCAAATTGAACTGATGCACATATATGCCTGGTCCTACGTTGTAGCTGAAAGAAAGACAGACAGACTGACTGACTGACGATACAAGGAGTATTCTAATACATTTGAAGTACTAAATAAAATGATAATTGACCTAATTTACTTAACTGATGTAACTGTTTTCTTTTGTAAACAGATTGTTACACTGAAATCTGTAAATTAGTAGTAGTCAGAGTAATATCTTCATTATGTTATAGGTCAAATATTGTTTACATTCTTATTTACAATGTTGCATTTATAAAAATCACAAATTGAGAATATCTTCTGAAAAGAACATTTCTCTCTCAGGTTTAGTTCGAAGTTTTTCAGAGGTCATGAAACCATTTTGCACTCATTTGGTGTGTACTACTCATCTCGACAGATATAAGTAGTATGTATCATCAATCGAAAGTGAAAAGCCTGGCGACATAATGTTAATTAGATCGAATGAAAGAGAACGAGAACAGAGAATGATTGGTGGGTAAACGAAATAACAATGAATTCTGAGACGATTGATTGACATTTCGCAAATGAAGAATTTCCCTGACTGTTCAACCGAGTAATAAGGATTCGAGTAGGTTAGGAAACATCAGATATGCGTTGCCGATTAGTGTCAAATAGCATAAAACCTAGGTATAGAATTTCATTCTGACTGCCTCCAACCACCCAATATTTCTATAAGCATACTAATTTTCTATTAACACATCAACCCACTATAAATAAATAATATATTTGTAATATCCCAATGAGAAGAAAAATTAGATTTTCAGACGTTTCGTAACCTGGTGTAAGCCACTTCTTCAGAGCATGAGTAACCAAATCAAAACCACTCGAAGTTTAAAAAGTACAATAAAACAACCTTGGTAATGATACCCATCACCACACTATATTTTTCGCCATACATAGCAGGTGAACAATTATTTACCTCTAAAAACTAGTCCTATACTACGTTGATGAATACTACCTATACCGAAAGACAGAAGTAGTACACACCACCAGTCGTATGTGGAATGTCTATCAGTGGAAGATTGAACTGAATAGAACGGGATAAGAAACAGTGAAAAGTCGTAACAAAAATAAAATCCAAAGAATCATAATGAATGTTAAAGACAACTGAAAGATGTGCAAATAACGTGTTTTCAATGCACTCTGTAATTTCTCATCAAATATTAAATCGGTTTATCCCACCTAAGCTATTATATTGTGACGAGAATAATGAGTGGTAACTCTTGAGAACTATTTATGCACCAATATGATCCATATATTTTTATTGTAGAATTATTAAGTGGCTAAACGATGCATATTCATGTTCCTCTTATTAGAAAATTTATTTTGACTTATGGAATATTATTATACAATTTACCGTGATTGAGTTCTGTCCAGTCTGTTAATTATAGTCTCCCACATTCACAGACACTTTCGGCTACATGTTCTACAAACGTTATTTTCTATTTTATTGTGCGATGTGGTCTGTTTGATTTGTATCTGAACCCAGTATGTTTGAAGTACATGATTCATATCACGGACGCTGAGATTGGTGTTCTGGACTCAACAGGTAGGGCTAGGTAAGAAGAAGGACCAATAAGGACTATAGACTGCTCGCACGGGTTTTACTCATCATTGGTCCGGTCGATAACTCACTTTTCTCTAATTGGCAGTATCATTACGTCATATATCAATAGTGCACAAAGCCACAAGCTGTAACAAAGTCTTCTTACAATCCATTGACACATCTCATCAATAATTCAATCACTCCTCAATATTTGATACTTATTGGGTTCAAGACAGATCTATTTTTAACACGCTCTTAAATATGCGTTAACTAAATAGAACTACAATTTTACTGGTTGACGGCATGAGTCAATTGAAGATAGAGCACCATGGAAATCCTGGAATAACAAAAGCTCAATTTCGTGGATTAGTTGAAGTTACACATTAACATCATTGGATCCCGGCCGGATCAGTAGTCTAGAGGTTGAGGGTACGTGAGCGAGACCGATTGGTACAGGGTTCGAAACTCGCTTGTCCTGATCGTGGATGGGCACTGCTGAAGAGTCTCAATAGAAAAGAATGGCCGTCCAGTGCTTTCAGGTTGTCAATGGTGGTCTAGCTTCAATTGACCAATAATCTCAACTATTAAAATTCCTATAATATCCATAAGAAACCCATTCTCATATACATGTGTTAACTGAATAGAATTACAATGGTACAACTTCAGCAAATAATATTGTAAATAAAGAAAAGCTTAGAAAAATGGATAATCTTTATTTGTTAATCACTGAAAAGTAAACAAAACGAATGTTCGTAATATAGTTCACTGTATTAAAACAAAAGATTTGTGTGGAAATCAATTAATTATCAAATATATATGAGTGTCAATGATGATTGTTTCACTACGATTGTAAAATCGGATTCATTACTTTAGCTGCCATTATCGGCATTGTTAATTGTTGATCATATATAAAGCATATAAATGGATGAGTTACATGAAAGTCTACTTCTGGTATAATGGCTGAAATAGGCACAAATATAGGTGAAGTTACAGTGGTTGCTTCAATTCCACTTTCATTTAATTTCAATACATTTGTTTGAATGAATTCATTCACATATAGATTGTGATGAGTTGTGATACCTGACGGGAAAAATAAACAAAAGCATAATGTAATTGAATTAATGTGCTTGAATTTCGAGGTGCACATCAAATCAACAATGCAAGTACATCTTGTTGACGAATATTAAATATTATTCTATTATTAGCTACATTCACTCGCTTCTATATATATATATATATATATATTTAATGATGATAGATTGATTAAATTTCTAAGATCATTTACCCACTGAATCTACCATTCCATTTATGACTAAGTATAATTTAGACGATGTCGAAGGTTAAGTCTTACATATTCATCAACTGTTCTGGTAATTATTATTACACAGCTCAACATTAGTCTGTTCTATTTCTTTATAAACATTTTGAGAACCGAACAACTTATAATTGATAGTCAAGCACTAAGTTATAAACAGTTTAGGTCCATCTAACTGCTCTCCACGTTTCAACTCCACACGAAGGAACTGTTTTTATGTATGTCTTGACAATTCTCACTTTAATCTTGGCTGTATGTGTGTGTATTATAATTGTGTTTGTATGTGTATGTATGTTTGATTATGGATTACAGCCTACACGCATATTCTTCTCACTATCATAAACGTTACTTACTTAAATTGTTCCACGATTTATTCGTTTTCCCATAAAATGTGTTTATGGAACCCATTCATTGATTTGCGTTCAAATCCTCATTCGTTCTCATTCATTATTAATCGCTTAGAATGCTTGAGATTCATACTTTACATCAATAAACTGTAGTAACCGCGTCGTATTTCCCTTTGAAATCTATTCATCTCTTCGAGTTATCTAACAACTGTTATAATGGCAGGTGATACACGAAGCGTAACAGTCATCTTGAAGAAACTCCACTACTCATTGACTTCGAACGTTTGAATAAAACCACATAAAATATCTGGGCATAGAAAACATACTAGTAATCTGAGGTGCTAATATCCACTCGACTTCACAATAGAATAATCAGAATTGTCAAAATTTAAGGAATGATTAACTCCGCCTGTAGCTCTAACAGGGTTACTGCCGGTCCCCAGCCCGGATAAAGGAGGAGGGTTGGGCATGGGGTTAGCGTCCCCATCCCGTAGAAAACTAACTCGCTAAAAAAACGCTTACCAGAAAAAATAATCCAACAACTAGAGCAAAAATTTTTATAGGTATATGGAACGTTCGAACAATGTGGGAAACCGGGAAGACCAGTCAAATAGCAATGGAAATGAGGAGATACAACTTAGCAGTACTGGGAATCAGCGAAACCCACTGGACCCAAGCTGGACAGAAAAGGCTAGCTACGGGAGAGATGCTGCTATACTCCGGTCACGAAGAGGAAAATGCTCCACACACTCAGGGAGTCGCTCTTATGCTGTCCAAAGTAGCACGAAATGCACTTGTAGGATGGGAGTCTCACGGATCCAGAATCATCAAAGCATCATTCAAAACAAAGAAGGAGGGGATCTTAATGAATATTATCCAATGTTATGCACCCACCAATGATAGCAACGACGACATTAAAGATCAGTTCTACGAGCGGCTGCAGTCAATCATTGAGAAATGCCGAAGAAAGGACCTAACTATTCTGATGGGAGATCTAAATGCCAAAGTCGGAATAGACAACACTGGATATGAAGATATTATGGGACGACATGGACTGGGAGAAAGAAACGAAAATGGAGAAAGATTTGCAAATTTGTGTGCATTCAACAAATTGGTCATAGGAGGCACAATATTTCCACACAAGCGTATACACAAGGCTACATGGATCTCACCGGACCACACTACAGAGAACCAAATCGATCATATTTGCATCAACAAAAAATTCCGAAGGACAATGGAAGATGTGAGAACCAGGAGAGGTGCTGACGTAGCTTCAGATCACCACCTAGTTGTAGCCAATTTAAAACTGAAGCTAAAAAAGAACTGGACAAGTGGACAAACAGCACTACAAAGGTTCAATACAGCCTTCCTTCGAGATACTGACAAACTCAATGAATTCAAGATAGCTCTCAACAACAGGTTCCAAGCCTTACAAGATCTACTGAAGAAGAAGAAACTACTATGGAGGACAACTGGAAAGGCATCAAGGAAGCATTAACTTCAACGTGTCAAGAGGTTCTGGGCCTAAAGAAACACCATCATAAGGAATGGATCTCTATAGAAACACTGGACAAGATCAAAGAAAGGAAGAACAAGAAGGCAGCAATTAACAACAGCCGAACACGAGCAGAGAAAGTCCAAGCACAAGCTGAATACATAGAAGCAAACAAACAAGTGAAGAGGAGCATTAGAGCCGACAAGAAGAAATACGTGGAAGAACTAGCAACGACGGCAGAAAAAGCTGCTAGAGAAGGAAATATGAAACAGCTTCACGATACAACGAAGAAACTAGCAGGGAAATACAGTAAACCAGAGAGGCCGGTCAAAGACAAAGAAGGCAAGCCAATCACCGAAATTCAACAACAGCGTAACAGATGGGTAGAATACTTCGAGGAACTCCTGAATAGGCCGGCTCCAATGAATCCACCGGACATCGAAGCAGCACACATAGATCTTCCTATAGATGTCAACCCACCAACGACGGAAGAAATTAGAATGGCCGTCAGACAAATCAAGAACGGGAAAGCAGCAGGACCCGACAACATACCAGCTGAAGCACTGAAATCAGACATCGAAGCAACCACAAGCATGCTTACCTTCTATTCAAAAAGATTTGGGAGGAGGAACAAGTGCCGATGGACTGGAAAGAAGGACACCTCGTCAAGATTCCAAAGAAAGGAGATCTGAGCAAATGTGAAAACTACAGAGGCATTACACTACTGTCAATACCAGGGAAAGTCTTCAACAGAGTGTTGCTGAACCGGATGAAGGATGCAGTAGACGCCCAACTTCGAGATCAACAAGCTGGATTCCGTAAGGATCGGTCGTGCACAGACCAAATTGCAACACTACGGATCATCGTCGAACAATCAGTTGAGTGGAACTCATCACTATACATCAACTTCATTGATTATGAAAAGGCATTCGACAGTGTAGATAGGAGGACATTATGGAAACTTCTTCGACACTACGGAGTTCCTGAGAAGATTGTCAACATTATCCGGAACTCATACGACGGACTACAGTGCAAAGTAGTGCATGGAGGACAGCTGACAGATGCATTCCAAGTAAGGACTGGAGTCAGACAAGGCTGTTTACTCTCTCCCTTCCTCTTTCTTCTGGTGGTCGACTGGATTATGAAGACCTCGACATCTGAAGGAAAACACGGAATACAATGGACAACTCAGAATCAATTAGACGATTTGGACTTCGCAGACGACCTAGCCCTCCTATCACGTACACACGAACAGATGCAGATGAAGACAGCCAGTGTAGCAGCAGTCTCTGCATCAGTAGGCCTCAGCATACACAAAGGGAAAACCAAGGTCCTCAAATTCAAACGGAGAACAGCAATCCAATCACTCTTGATGGCGAAACTCTGGAAGATGTAGAGTCCTTCACATACCTGGGAAGCATCATCGATGAACAAGGAGGTTCAGATGCAGACGTAAAGGCGAGGATCGGCAAAGCAAGGGTCGCATTCCTACAATTGAAGAACATATGGAACTCAAAACAACTTTCAACCAATATCAAAGTGAGAATCTTCAATACGAACGTCAAGGCAGTTCTACTGTATGGAGCTGAAACTTGGAGAACTACAACAACCACAATCAAGAAAGTACAAGTATTTATAAATAGCTGTCTACGCAAGATACTCAACATCCATTGGCCGGATACCATCAGCAATAGCCTTCTGTGGGAGAGAACAAACCAACTTCCAGCTGAAGAAGAAATTAGGAAAAGACGATGGAAATGGATAGGACATACATTACGCAAATCGTCAAACTGCATCACGAGGCAAGCCCTAACTTGGAATCCTGAAGGGAAGCGAAAAAGAGGAAGGCCAAAGAACACATTGCGTCGGATAATAGAAGCAGATATGAAAAGGATGAATTACAACTGGACGGAGCTGGAAAGGATTGCCCAGGACAGGGTTGGATGGAGAATGCTGGTGAGTGGCCTATGCTCCTTCACGAGGAGTAACAGGCGTAAGTAAGTAAGTAAGTAAGCAAGTAAGGAATTTTTAATCTATGAAACAGAATCGATTGGATTTTGTTTGGGAGATTACTTCCAATACTACTCTGATGGTTACTTATTTTCTCACATTATCTATGACTAAGTATAATTTAGACGATGTCGAAGGTTAAGTCTTACATATTCATCAACTGTTCTGGTAATTATTATTACACAGCTCAACATTAGTCTGTTCTATTTCTTTATAAACATTTTGAGAACCGAACAACTTATAATTGATAGTCAAGCACTAAGTTATAAACAGCTTAGGTCCATTTAACTGTTCTCCACGTTTCAACTCCACACAAAGGAAATGCTTTTATGTTTGCCAAAAGAATTGGAACTTTGGTCTTGACTATATATGTGTGTATTATAATTGTGTTTGTATGTGTATGTATGTTTGATTATGGATTACAGCCTACACGCATATTCTGTTCACTAGCATGTTGCTTACTTAAATTGTTTCACGATTTATTCGTTTTCCCATAAAATGTGTTTATGGAACCCATTCATTGATTTGCGTTCAAATTCTCTTTCGCATTCGCTCAGAGTGCTTGGCATTCGTACTGTACATCAATAAACTGTAGTAACCGCGTCGTATTTCCTTTTGAAATCTATCCATCTCTTGGAGTTATCTAACAACTGTTATAATGGCTAGTGATAGACGAAGCATAGCAGTCATCTTGAAGAAACTCCACTACTCATTGACTTCGAACGTTTGAATAAAACCACATTAAAAATATGAGCATAGAAAACATACCAGTAATCTGAGGTGCTAATATCCACTCAAATTCACAATAGAATAATCAGAATTGATAAAAAGAACAATGTATAATATTTTATGTGAATTTACCAACTTAGATATTCTCACCTGACAGATCAGATTTTACTGGATCAAACAAATCGACAACACCGATAGACTTTAATGTTGGCACAAGGTCAAGTGTATTCTTCAATGTAAATTTCGGTAATCGTAATGACACTGTAGTTTCTTTCAAATTCTTTACGTATTCACTTAAAACTTTATTGCCATTCAAAAGTTCTGTGGCACCATTTAACGACCACTTTTCAAGAGGTAACACGATAACAAATGTGAAACGTGTGTTCTGGAGATGTTTGAAGAAAGAAAGAGCGAAACGAAATAAATGAGAGTAAGCCTGATGTTGTAACTTATAAAGAAGCAAGCACTTGCAAATGATGAGACCACATGAATTTTCAAACGACTGATTACTTTGAACAGGTAACGACATTACGCAAATAGTAAAAGAAAGAAGGCTACAGAGAAAACTGATTTACCACTTCTGAAATATTTTGGACTGGGTTCGTATCCATTTAAATATCCCCCATTATCATGGAACCCGTATGACTATTCGTGTGATCACCAAATTGGCGGTATAGGAATTATGTAAGGGCGGCCTAGGACAATTACAACAGTGGCCTCAGAGGCCTTAGAACAGCCGAAGAGTTTCATTCAATCTCAGCGCAATGGCGCTTTCCAGAATACCAACGTGGTATTCTACGTTTAGTCTGTAGTGACTCACATTTATCACGAGAACACGACTGGTTTAATAAAAACAATTATTATTATAACCAACTGTACCAGTGTTTGTTTTAATGTGCTTTTGTTTAACTGTGCTAATTATAGCCATTTTGTGCTTCCATTACCTTCCATCATTGTTCCGCGGTTTTTGGTACTGTTCGCACGTACTCCTGTCTTCTGCTTCCACTTGTACCACTTCTTGGCACGATCTCGGTATTCGTTCAATACCACGAGATCGCCAACGAAATAAATCTGGTTACATTCAACCTCGCCTTCTGATTTATCTGGCACGTGTTTTCTGGTAGCGGTGTTCACAGTTAATCTCAACTCGACGCCACGCTACATTGGTGATCCCAAAGTTTGGAACACGCCTCAACCTCGGGTCAAATCTTCCAAAGAAGTCAATTTGGTGAGTCTATTATTTATCTATCCACGTCTGTCGTATATTTTCATATTAATTTTTAATATATAATATACACGACATGACGGATAACGATAAGAATACTATTAATGTTATAGACTCAGACCTACAAGCCATTCATTTTCGACCTGTATCATTTATCCCCCACGACCCTGAGGTCTGGTTTGCTGCTTTAGAGTCTCAGTTCGAGACTCGTCGCATCACGAGCCAAAGGCAAAAATACGCCTACGCTCTCGAGTCATTACCCGGGGACCATTTAGTAGCTGTTCGTGAGGTTGTCCTCAATTCTAACGTGCCTAATGTTTATGACCGCCTCAAGGAGGCAATTCTCCGACATTTCCTCCCATCGAGGGAGGAACGATTGAGGACCCTGTTAGCACGTCACCCCCTGGGTGACGCTAAACCAAGCCATCACCTCACGCGCCTGCAATCTCTTGCAGGACCAACAGCATCAGACTCGGAGATAGTCAAGGAATTATGGCTCGAGTCACTACCAGCCCATATCCAACCTACTGTGACGGCACTGCTCGAGGACTCACCGCTTAACCAGGTAGCTCTCATAGCAGACAAAATTTTGGCGAGGACTAGTAATAGAGACACCTATGTAGTCGCTTCGACGGCACGTCCTAATGTAGACATGGACGCCGGTCATTCCACAGCTCATGGTGACAGGGCCGGGTGTATTCACACACGTCTTAGTTTTCGAGATCGCTGTAACGTACCCCAACCCTACGTCCCCCGAGCTCGCTCAAGTTCTCGCAAACCCGTCACCACTCGCCCAAAAAGGGCATCTTCCAGGCCACGCCGAAAGGCGGCTACGGAAGCGAGTGACAGTTGGTGCTGGTTCCATAGGTCCTTCGGGTCTGGCGCCCGCCGTTGTCGAGCACCATGCTCATACAAGGCGGGAAACGCCAGCGCCGGCGAGTAAAAGCGGCCGTACTCGCCGGCCCTTTACCCCAGGTTGGTCGCCTATTCTACGTGCACGATTACCGCACGAACGCTAGGTTCCTAGTAGACACTGGGGCCCAAGTTTCTGTCGTACCACGAGGTAGCAGCAAGTCACAAGCCACAGTGCTTCGACTACGCGCTGCGAATGGCTCAGTCATTCCTACCTACGGTACACGACAACTCGCGGTCAACCTGGGCAACCGACGACGGTATCTGTGGACGTTCATCATTGCTGATGTTCCCACAGCCATACTAGGTATCGATTTTCTACAGCACTATGAATTGCTTGTCGATTCACGTAGGCTGCAGCTAATCGATACTTCGTCGAACAGCAAATTCATGGGCTGTAAAGCCCACATGAACGCGTACCGAATCCTGGGCACTTTTTATTCGCGTGACGATAAATTCCACGCTTTATTCGAGAAATTCCCCGTAATCACTAAACCACTCGAGGAGCTTCCATCGGTGACCAATCGTGTGGTACACCACATAGTCACCCGCGGACCGCCAGTCACGGCACGACCTCGCCGACTGGCACCGGACAAATTAGCTTTTGCTAAGCGTGAGTTTGACAATTTACTAGCTACTGGTATTATTCGTCCTTCTCACAGTCCATGGGCCTCTCCTCTACACATGGTGCGCAAAAAAGATGGGGTTAGTTGGAGACCATGCGGCGACTACCGAGCTCTAAACGTAGTTACGCGCTTTGATAGCTACCCCATCCCCCACATACACGACATCACGGCATCGCTCAAGGGCACGACTATCTTTTCTAAGATCGATCTGGTACGAGCATATCATCAGATCCCGGTCGCTCTTGAAGACATCGAAAAGACTGCTATCACGACTCCTTTCGGTTTGTTTGAGTTCCTACGAATGCCATTTGGATTACGGAATGCTGCTCAAACTTTTCAAAGGTTTATCGATAGCATTGTACGAGACCTCGATTTTGTTCACGTCTATATTGATGACCTGCTAATCGCATCATCAAACGTAGATGAACATTATCAACATCTTACGCTATTATTCCAACGCCTTTCGGATAATGGAATAGTAGTTAACCCAGACAAATGCGAGTTAGGTAAACGAGAAATCATATTTCTGGGTCATGTTATCAAGCAAGAGGGTATTCTACCTTGTGAGGACAAAGTGCAAGCAATAAAGGAGTACAACGTGCCGTCCTCACTCAAGGAACTGAAGGCTTTTCTCGGTTTGGTTAACTTCTACCGTCGTTTCATCCCACACGCGGCAGAACGGTTACGACCACTAACCGACTTACTACGCGGCAACCCACGCAGATTGGAAATGAACGATTCTGCACGTACTGCATTCACTGAAATCAAAACGGCTCTTGCGCAAGCCACTCTTCTCGCCCATCCCGATCCATCAGCCACGCTTAGTATAGCGGTTGATGCATCCGATGTTGCTATAGGAGCAGTCATGCAACAAAACATCTCCGGTAGTTGGCAACCTCTCGAGTTTTTCTCACGACGCCTCACTACCACGGAGACGAGATATAGCGCTTTTGGTCGCGAGCTGCTAGCAGCCTACTGCGCCATCAAACATTTTCGGCACGCAGTAGAAGGACGTCGATTCATTTTATTCACCGACCATAAGCCCTTAACGTATGCTTTGCATACCAAGTCTGACCGCTACTCACCACGAGAGTGCAGACATTTGGACTATATCTCCCAGTTCACGACAGACCTTCGTCACATCCAAGGCAAGTCGAACTGTGTTGCCGATGCTCTATCACGAATCCAAATGAATGCAGTTACCCTGCCGGTGCTCGATCTTCCTGCTATGGCCGCTGCCCAAGCAAACGATCCCAGCTGTACAAAGCACCACACTCTACGTCTCTTCAGTATCAGGAAGTACCTCTAGCCACGACTTCTGGCACCATTCTATGTGATACTTCTACCGGTCTTCCTCGACCCATCGTACCCTCTGCTTATCGCCGTCTCGTTTTCGATGCCCTGCATGGATTATCTCACCCAGGTATCGCAGCTACATTACGCCTCATCGCTGCACGATACGTCTGGCCGTCCATGAATAAAGATGTTCGTATGTGGGCTAAGCAATGCTTACAATGTCAACGATCAAAAGTGCACAGGCACGTAGCCGCCCCCCTCGGTACATTCGCTACGCCTGATGCTCGCTTCGATCACGTTCACTTAGACATTGTAGGACCACTGCCACCATCGCACGGGTATGATCACATACTCACGTGCATCGACCGCTTCACCAGATGGCCCGAAGCTATACCCATCACGTCTATCACGGCGGAGACAGTTGCTCACCGCTTCGTAGAACGATGGATAGCTCTATATGGTTGTCCCTCGACTGTCACGACTGACCGAGGACAACAATTTGAGTCCGCACTATTCTCCTCACTTACTCGGCTGCTTGGTACGGAACGAATACGCACTACCGCCTACCATCCAGCTTCAAACGGTTTAGTTGAAAGGTTTCATCGGCAACTTAAAAGTGCTCTTCGAGCACACGAAAACGACGACTGGTACGAAACCTTACCGCTCGTTCTTTTAGGTATCAGAACGAGCTTAAAGGCAGATATCCAATGTTCCGCCGCTGAACTTGTATACGGCACGACATTGCGTCTGCCCGGGGAATTCTTCACACCACGGAGCAGACCTAATTTCGCTAAATCAGACTACGTCCAACGACTGTCTGCATTTATGCGAACGCTGTCTCCGGTGTCAACTCGAATACAACATCGACAGGTCGCTCTCCCTCGAGAGTTATCTACCTGTTCACATGTTTTCATACGAGTAGATTCGGTACGCAAACCTTTGCAACAACCTTACGAAGGCCCTTTTCGCGTGATCGCTCGTCACGAAAAGACCTTCAAGGTTGATCGACACGGCCGCGTCGAGATCGTCAGCATTGATCGTCTCAAACCAGCACACGTCGATGACAGTGCCCTATCTGATAACCTGAGATTCAATGCTAGACCTAGCAAACCTACTAGCGGGATCCTCAAACCATCTTCAGGTCCCACGCTAGATACATCTGAGACCTCACTCTCACGTCCCAGTCAACAGCACGCGTCATCTGCACCGTCTACGGACGAGACGACAGTCTCACGTCCAGATCAGCAGACCACGCCGCCCTTGACTTCGGATGAGATTGCAGGCTCACGCGACGCGAACGAGACTGCCGTCTCACGTTCCGGTCGCCGAGTACGGTTACCCGTACGCTTCCGCGACTAGTCGCACAGTCAACAACCGATACGGTGTAGGATTATTCCTATACTACACGCATGCTACACTCTTCTCTTTTTTGATTTTCTTTTTGTTTCCTGAGCCCACGCCTTCGACCATCTCCGTTTGGTTCCGTCGACTTCAGTCAACTTTGGCGAAAGCTGGCCTGATCACCCACGCTCTTGTCAACGTACTCAGTCGATATCTTCGTTTCGAATGTTTGGCACACGCTTGGTCTCGAACTTGGTCGTTATGGTCGCTTCTGGTTCATCGGATCAACGTGGTTTCGTCCTACGTCTGCAGCGTTTCTGGTCCGGACCCCTACGAACGCCATCTTCAGATTCTGGATACAAACCACTCTGGTGTAGCATGCCAACTCAAGCAATAAATACAACACATCGCTCCTGGTACCGTTCTCCGAAAACGACCTACGTTGGCAACTCGACGATCAACGATCGCTTTCCTGTTCGCCAATTCTTCCGTCCTACAATCGCTCGTCAGCCGATCAGTCCCACGATTCAAACCGCTATTTATCGAAAGTGTAAACCCTTTCTAGCGGGGGGCTCCTGTAGTGACTCACATTTATCACGAGAACACGACTGGTTTAATAAAAACAATTATTATTATAACCAACTGTACCAGTGTTTGTTTTAATGTGCTTTTGTTTAACTGTGCTAATTATAGCCATTTTGTGCTTCCATTACCTTCCATCATTGTTCCGCGGTTTTTGGTACTGTTCGCACGTACTCCTGTCTTCTGCTTCCACTTGTACCACTTCTTGGCACGATCTCGGTATTCGTTCAATACCACGAGATCGCCAACGAAATAAATCTGGTTACATTCAACCTCGCCTTCTGATTTATCTGGCACGTGTTTTCTGGTAGCGGTGTTCACAGTTAATCTCAACTCGACGCCACGCTACAAGTCTATAAAACATCATGCCTCTTTGTAAATTTGTTGAATCATAATGTTGATTTCACAAACGTCAATATCTATAAATACCCGTAATTTTCGGTACATTTTGATACTTGCCCAACAAGCACTTTATCCAGTTCACTTCTGTCTTCTCATTTACGACTTGGGAGGGTTCAAGCGTTCAAGTGCTCAGGGTCTACACAGTATATAAAAAAACTAAGCTCTAGATATAACAAAGTATAAAATTCTTTGTATAATTGCTGGGGTGAAAATAACTGTTCAATGTAAACAGTTTATTAAAAATGAGTGCAATCTCACATCGATAAGCCTAATCCGAAAACTCTACAAATAATCAAACATTTATGGTACCAAACTGTAGCACGGGTAAATGAACTGTTAATTTTCAAGTGAATGATACTAGATAAGGCACTTTCTCCACAAAAATAAATCTTGATAATCTGTGCACTTTGGACTAAACGACTTTCCTGTATTTCCAGGTTTCCCATGGTCATCTAGGTTCATTTGACTCATGAATTCAACCATCAAAATATAGAATGAAAAGACTGACAAACTCAAAACATAACAGGCGTTAGAAAAAACACACTTTTAATTACTAACATTTAATGGTTTACTGACGATCTCAAATCCTTCATCTTCGAATTTTCCATACTTCATTACTCCTTCTTGAGTCATCATATCAACTGTTATTTGGTGATCTGGTGAAATATCAAAATTTTCTATCCTAGTGTAATGAGGCTCAAATGGACTTTGCCAAAAATCTAAAATCAACGAGAACTGTGTTATTTCGATGGATATGCAGTACAAAAATATTATCTTTTCATTTCACAGTATTTTATGAACTGTAAACATCCCGAAACAAATGCCACTCTAGTTTGTTTTGGGGTATAATGGAATCTAAAAATTGCTTTGCAATAAGACGTAGGGAAAAACATGTTAAAGCAGCATTAGAAATGATCATAATACTTTCTGACTGTAGTTACTTACTTATTTGCCTACTCACTTACGCCTGTTACACCCCGCCGACCAGCATTCTCCAACTCAATCTGTACTGGGCCTTCCTTTCTAGTTCTATCCAATTTTTGTTCATTTTCCTCATATCTGTCTCCATTTCTCGAAGTAATGTGTTCTATGATCTTCCTCTTTTCTTTTGGCCTTGAGGATTCCATGTGGTAGTTTGCCTCGTGACACAGTTGGCTAATTTCCTCAAAGTGTGTCCTATCCACTCCCACGGATTCTTCCTGATTTCTTCCTCCGCTGGGATCTGGTTTGTTCTCTGCAACAGAAGGTTGTTACTGATAGTGTCTGGACAAAGGATGCGAGGTATTTTGCACAGACAACTGTTAGTAAACACTGGTATCTTCATTTATAAGAGTTATGACGTATTGTGTTGAAAGCCGAGTTCCTTCTAAATCACGAGGATTATACCCCTTCTGACAACCAGAGCAACCATTAATTGAAGTACATGGAATGCTCGTACAATATGGAAGACCGGGAGAGTCATCCAAAGTGATGCAGAAATTAAAAGATACAACCTGGAAGTGTTTGGAACCAGTGAAATACATTGCACGCAGTTTGGGCAACAACGACTAGCTTCAGGGAGCTTCCGTTATACTACGGCACAAAATGCACTTATAGGATGGGAATCTCATGGATCCAGGATCATTAGAGCCTCCATCAAAACAAAGAAAGAGGGCATGACAATGAACGTGATCCAACGCTAAGGGCCTGCCAGTGACTGCAATGAAGATCTTAAAGATCAATTCTACAATATTCTGCAGTCAATCGTCGAGAAGTGCCCAGCAAAGGATTTGACCATTGTGATGTGAGATCTGAATGCCAAGGTTGGAATGGACAACACTGGATATGAAGACATCCTGGGACGACACGGACTGGGAGAAAGGAACGAAAATGGTGAGAGATTTGCAAACCTATGTGCCTTCAATAAACTGATCGTAGGCGGCACTATATTCCCAAATAAGCGCGTTCACGAAATCACATGGACTTCACCGGGTCACACCACGCAAATCCAAATTGACCATATCTGCATCGGACTTGGTCCGTGGCGGTGATTGTGTGGTTTTTGGAAGCATCGGATTGTGAAACGTCCTCAATTCTATTCCTTTGAGGATTTCTGCTGGGGACTTCTGCTCGCATAAAACATCACTAGGTGTCACTCTGTAAACGAAGACGTTTTGCGGTGTTTCCACTGGCGTCCCCTCCCCTTTCAACTTGATCAGAGCTCTCTTAAATGTATTCACAAATCTTTCTGCTTGGCCGTTTAATTGCGGCTGGTAGGGTGGACAACGGAGATGCTTGATGGATAACCGTTGGCAGAAATCTTGTAACTGCGTTGAGGTGAACTGAGAACCGTTGTCTGATACAACTGCATCCGGTGACCCGTTGCGAGCGAGCGTCTCCATCAAGAGTTGTATCGTTTTGGTAGTCGTCAGTGGCATATTGGGGAAAATTTCTGGCCATTTTGAAAAGGCGTCACTTTCGCATCAAATTTCGCCGCTTGCTGACATTGCGTGCGTTTGCCTACTAAATCCATGATGTGTTGGTCCATGAGGGGGCCAATAAGCATAGTTTCTGGCGATGGGTTTCATTCGTTTTATACCAGGATGACCAGTGTGGAACAGCCTTAACACCCTGGCACCACTACTCTATCTCCAAACATCAAGCACTCTTTCACGACGCATAATCAGTCTCAACGGTGGTAAAGCTTCTTCAAGTCACCATCGAGTCCAGTTGACGGCCAGCTATTGCTGACGTATCTCAACTCTCTCTTAATGATGGAGTCGTTCCTGGAGGAAGATTGTATTCTAGCTACCGAGACTGGCAAAGAACGAACAGCAGATGTCAGGTAACATTGCGCGTGGTCCTCTGTCATTGTGGAGGCAATAACTACATCTTCGTCGGCCGTACGGTGTTCGCTGATAAGTCGTGACAGGGCGTCTGCCTGACCGAATTGTTGAGTGCGTCGATACTGGGTCTCGAAATCATACCCCAAGAGTGACAAGGCCCATCTCTTAAGACGATTTGCAGAATGAGCTGGAATGTCAGATTTCGACTCGAATATTGCGAGCAAAGGCTTGTGATCTGTGAGATGCTCGTTTCTGGCTGTTTACAGAATATACTTCCCATTCCAAGCTCAGAATTCTCCCTCTAGTTAGCGGGGCTGGACGCATCAATAGCTAGCTTACTAGACTTTGGTCACCAAGTCTTGTTCTCGTTCGCAGATTAAGTGAACTCGTGATAGCTTCAAACCTAGCACTTTCTTATGGTGATCGACTGGATCATGAAGACATCAACATCTTGGGGGTAGCATGGTATTCAGTGGACAGCGAGGATGCAGTTGGACGATCCAGACTTCGCAGATGATTTGGCTCTTCTATCGCACACGCAACAACAAATTCACGAGAACAAGACCAGTGTAGCAGTAGCCTCATTAGCAGAAGGTCTCAACATTCACAAAGGGAAAAGCAATATCCTCCGATTTATCACAACATGCATCAATCAAATCACACTTGACGGACAAGCCTTGGAAGATGTTAAAACATTTACGTATCTATGCAGCATCATTAGCGAACACGGTGGATCTGATGCAGATGTAAAAGCAACATATCTACGATTGAAGAACATCTGAAAATCAAAATAACTGTCAACCAACAACAAGGTCAGGATTTTCAATACCAATGTCAGAACAGTTCTACTGCATGGGGTGGAAACTTGGAAAACTACCAAAACAATCACCCAGAAGATACAAGTGTTTATTAATAATTGTCTATGCAAATACTTAGGACCCGTTGGCTAGACACTATCAGCGTTAACATACTATGTTAGAGAACAAATCAGATCTCAGTGGAGGAAGAAATCAGGAAGTGCTGGAAGTGGATAGGAAATACATTCGGGAAGGCACCCAACTGCGTCACAAGACAAGCCCTCACTTGGAATCCTCAAGGTGAAAGGAAGAGAAGGCGACGACAATGGAACACATTGCACCGAGAGATGGAGACAGATATGAAAAGAATGAACAACAATTGGATAGAACTAGAAATGATGGAACAGAATAGAGGGGTTGGAAATGCTGGTCAGTGGTCAAAGCTCCACTGGGGTAACAGGCATAAATAAATAAAAAATAGCGTGATTCAATTGGTGCCTGCTGCGTTATATCGGACAATCTTGCTTGTTCCTTTATATATACTGAGACTTACATCAGATTTGGCGGCTGCCACACTGGTCGCGTTCTCATGCAGTTGTTGTGGCGTGTGGCGATCGAAGAGCCAGATCATCTGCGAAATCTAGATCGTCCAGCTGTATCCTACCTGTCTACTCAATACCGTGCTTCCGCCCCCACAAATTATAAAATGATTCACAATAATATGGTGGACAAGAGTTTGGAAAACTTCACAAACTCGTTGATCAATATATGGTATCTCTCAGAGTTTCAAAATATGCAGTAGTAACCATGGTGGTCCAGACATACGATTACTGGTTGTCCACATCCATCAACATGGCTTATTTTTCGATGACCCAAATTCAAGTCGTACTAGCATAAACCTTCACTCAACTTTTACAGTTCCGCCTATTTCACAAGTCTCAAACATCACAAATCTTAAATCACGAACATCCTACCTGCTCACTTTAATCGCCCTATAAGCAAAATACAAAATACTTAACATGAACAATTCAGGCTAGTATTGTGATTCTGATTATTAAAGTCATCACATTTTATGCAACAAATAGTCTTCAAGTCTGTTCTTGTATTAAACTCTAAACTTTAAACAGTCGGATCATAGCTTACCTCTAAAGTAGAAAACATTTACCAGTATCATCGCAGTATCATCTGGAATATCATCTGTAAAGAATTTCTCCAATAAACCATTAGACTGTTGATCAACCCAATCATTGATATCAACTGTAGCACTAGTTCCATTAGAAAAATCCACCTAGAGTAATGAACATTAAAAATTTGTAAGCGTTAATTAATTCTAATGAACAAATACTAACAGAATTAATGACTTCATTCAGATTATGATTACCGATAGAAAGCTTTGCAGATGTCGTGAACTTTAAGCTGGATCATTTAGTTGTATATAGTTCGTCGTTGTGAATAACATCAGCAGCATATGCTTCAAAGATAAGTGAGTCATTACAATGGCAGTAAATTTTAAAACAAAATAATTCATTACATGAATAGATCTGTGGCTAGATCACACTCAGAGGTAAAGTCGTGCGACATTCCAACCACTAGGATTCCGATTCATGATTTACCAACCAAACAATCCATAATGTGACATGTGGTAGTATGAAATTTTGTTTTGAATTAGAATTAGAATTTACATGGTCGATAATTGAATTAAGGTCTACTCTGGATTGTAAGATCCATTTTGATGGCTTCGTGTGTGAAAATTCCTCCATATATACACGTGTAATTCACTCTTTTTGATCCCTTCAGTTGTACATTCTGTTGGTCTGTTTAATTCCATTTTAAATGGGTAATATTTGTATTTTATTACAGATTTCGTTTTCATTACTTCTTCACTGAGTCCCCGTGTCTCCTCCTGAACTGCATTTTTGATTGTGAATTTAAGCACTCTTCCACAATTGGAAACAATCGGTGTTATAGCTCAATCAAATATTATCATTCGAACGAATCTGTACGTGATCTATCTAGAAAGGATAGAATACCGTTTATTGCTTGCACTTGATTTGATTATTGATTGGACAATTATTGGTTGAATAACTGGGTGGTAATATTTGTTTAGGTAATAATGTACATTTATATTTATAATAAAATCTAGTACCCTCATTTACCCAATTACATTGTTTGTTTGTTTTTGTTTCAACTAAGTAACAGCTCCTATCTAAACTATCTAGACAGTTATTCTTTTGATCCAAACATTACTATATAGAACCCTGTTTAGTATATTGCGAGAAGAGCTCACAATGTGAATTTGAAAGTTAGTAAACGTCAGAGAGCTCACGGGAGACATTTAATCTCAGTTTGAAACAGTGCGCATAAGTGATTTTAAACTTATTCGAACATATTGCATGAATATGCCACAATGTTAATAATATTATTCAGCTGCTCAGCTGAAATTCAACAGCATTATTTTTCTCCACGTGAATCCATGAACGATTTAGAGGGAAAATATTTCTAAATCATAACTGACTTGATAAAAGCTTCGTTCCATTCATACGTTATGATCTATTACTGGAAATGTTCCAAATCCAACTTAAATTAACTCAAAGTGAATGTATGGTTATTTATTATTCAGATGAGAAAAGACAGTCAGCCAACTCATCTCTTAATTCTAGTGGTTTTTCTGGTAATATCCCTCAATACCTTCAAACTAAGTAAACCATCCAACTAAAGAAGATGGAGTTTTGCGAAGTATCACATCACGAATAATAAACTATTTTAAGAACATTCTATGAATGAGACAGTCGATTACTTATCGATTGATGTTTGCGAAAACGACTGATTCTTCATTACATTAAGATTTACACAAAATATAATGACTTGCCTGTTTTAATTCTCCTTCAAAATCACTTGCAATACTTTCGGTAAAACGTCTTTCAACTTCGTAAGTTTTTTGTACAAATATACCTGTTGATATTCTAACAACATTTTCTTCCTTCTCATTTAAAAATGTTTTTTCTGAAGTGAGCGAGTTATTAAGCTCTTGATATAATGATTTCGCAGTTTCTTCAGCTGCGAAAGCATTCCATGAACAAGATGTCGATTTCAGTCTCATTGCTTTTCCAATTTGATAACCTGTTCTACCTTGAGCACCACCAGAACCTAACAGGATACCGAGTGTGAAAAGTATACCAAGTGGACATGTCAGGAAGTTGTCCTCACCTAAATCATTTAGATAAATAAGAGATAAATAAATAAATAAACAGTAAACAATAGAAACACATTCTAGTTATAAATATCGAGGTTAAATTAGACATCATGCTATAAGTTGGGTAATATGCCATTTAATCACTTCAACAGTAAGGTCTTCTAGTGTTGAATTTGTTAATATTGACAGAACCTATAACACTATTCGTATTTTCAACTATATCACCGAATGTCACATCTCAGGTAGAATAATATCGATACTACACACCTCATCATTCTGATCTACTTGATGTACAGTATTACTCAAGCAAGCTTCTGTTTCTTCCTCACTGTTACGAAAGAAGCAGAAAAAATGGCTCGACCATTGAATCGAGATGATTCAGGTTAGGAAATCATCTTGTGGTATAACTTTGGTGTTGGTTTGCTGGTCACACTATGTCATTGAACACGTGCAGAGTAAACATCTTCGCAAGTTAACTCTAGGAAAGAACTTTAATAATTGTCTTATGACTGTTTTGATCTGTCATCCCTAATAAAAATTATCGGAAAGACAAGAATATGTGGAAAGAATGCCATTAGTTTTTCTGTATTAACAAGGAGTTTTTCCACACACGAATAAATACAATTCAACTGCAATAATGAGTCGCATCGAAAGAATCCTCTCCTGTGTATTGTGTATTTTTCCACATTTTGTGAATGATTTTATATGATATTATTAAGATTCTAACCCACTACCTAGCAGTTTCGATCGCGAACACTTAAATTCTAGAACACAGGGCATGCCAGGATCCAACAGTGGTAATATCTAATATCAACTAATCCACAAAATCGAACGACAC
The DNA here is from genome assembly GCA_944470405.2 of Schistosoma mattheei. Taxonomy (NCBI): domain Eukaryota; kingdom Metazoa; phylum Platyhelminthes; class Trematoda; order Strigeidida; family Schistosomatidae; genus Schistosoma; species Schistosoma mattheei. The sequence goes on from OX103944.1 coordinate 42,892,822, forward strand.
AGCCACAACTGTCTTCAATGAGCAAATATCTCACAACAGACTCAGTTGAACTCCACTGATCACCGTTTCTCACTAAAACTCCAGGAAATTATTATTCATATAATGCTTTGATTAAACTCTTATTTATCAATGACGTTATTAGTCAAGTTATAAATTAATCAACCAACGAGAGGTAAATACGAATTCAATCGTAAATAATTAATAAAACTCACCAAAGTCTGCAGTAACTGTCGAAAGATACGTACGGGTAAATGCCTTATGACTTGGAATATTAGCATATGGATCATCATTTTCTGCAGCAAATAGTAAAGCCATATCTTAAACTACTACAGAACTTGATAACATTAATGACTGATATCTATATATATCTAAATACATATAATTAGCTAATCACCATTTTTTAAAGAACGTCTTGGTTTAATCCTACAGATATGTGTCTTACTAGTCATCAGTAGTATGATTCAGATTGGTTAAATCGGATTAACTTGTTCAACACTATACGTATAATAATAGAAACCAATTAAGATTAATAAAGTTATCATAGCTTTATGAATCAATATTTGCATGAATAGACAATTAATATGCTTTGAACATATGATATTATTAATCAATATTTATTAAATTAGAAACTAAGTAATAATGTAAAACGAAGAATATTTGAGCGAATAATTGTTTCTGCAATAACACCAACATCATCAGCATCATCATCTTCATCATCATGAGACTACACAGTTATAAGTCCATAAATATATATGATCTTTTACAAAGGCCAATATAAGGCATTTAGTGATGAATATGACAATGTTACGTGTTGAAATTGGTGAACGTTTACATCTGTTACGACATGTACACTTCAAAATTGTGTTATTTGCAAATGAGAAAGGTCATTCAATGAAGATCAGAATGATTTGGAGTAATGTGCCCTGTCATAATCAGTAGTAGCAAAAATGAAAATGAGAAGAAACTTTTGTCAATAAAATGCATAGTAGGAGAATTTCATCTTGTTAATTGAGATAATAATGATTATATTAATAATAATATTGTTGTTGTGTAAATATAATATGTTATAAGAGGGGTGTTATCAAGGTTATTACGACAAACAAAAAAGGATCCATGTGAATTGGTAATGATGGATGTGAGGATTAAAATAGATGTAATTAAAAAAAGAAGAGAATAAGAGGTTTATAATATTCAGTTTAGGTATGCAGTGATCCAGTCGTAGGTTAAAGTAAACATAGAGGCTGGATATACATTTTCTGGATACATATGTTCAGCTTTCTAGAGTTGATCCAGATGGCTTCAGCTATCTAGAGTAACCGTAATCTAGCTCCTTGAGGTGGTTATTTTGGAACCTGATATAAAACAGAGAAAGCTTCCTCTATGTTGATATGATATTTACTATCTAACAAGTGAGAGAGGATAGTGCTGTTTATCGATTTTGTCACTTCTTTTCCCAACCATGCTGGTACACGTTCACGAACACACAAGGATAAAGCCCTCTGAGTACAGCCTATGTAATTAGCTCCAAAGAAGCAGTTGAATTGGTATACACATATGGAGGAGTCCATCACTGGTAACCCACCCTAGATCTTTTGTGTGAGTACCGGTTTAGTTGAGAAAATTATCTGTAGCTTGGCGGCGTGAAACGTTGACGTGTTAAAATATCACCGGCTATGTCCCATTTAAAATCTAGTCTCAGATATAGGGTTTTTTTACTGACTGAGTCACAATTTTTTTTAAACACATTCGACTCGGAATCTTTTGACGAAATTATCTGGATAGCGATTATTTCGTAATGTGTTCTTCAGTATATCTATTTCGTTGTCGATACTGTCCTCACAACACAATAGCTTGATTCTGTGGCTGAGACATCTAACCAAATTTATTTTATATTCAAGAGGTGTGAGGCTCTGGAAATGGGTATACTGACCCATCCATGTATTCTTTTTAAATATATTTCGTTTTATGGAACAGTCTATCCTTATAGAAAGTAGGACATCAAGGAAAGCTATACTTTTGTCTTTCTCCTCCTCGTTGGCGAATTTAATAGCTGGGAGGACGTTAGTGAAAAAGTCCAAGATCTCTTATTTGTCTATATTTTCGTTACATACGTTTAGTATGTCATCTAGGTATCGAAAGTAATAATCTAGCTTACACAGGATGTCTTTTAACGGTCCATTTGTTAGTTTGGCCGGAAAAATATTAGCAAGGATCGGGCCTAGGAATGATCTCATTGCTACTCCATCTACTTGTCTTTAAAATTTAATGTTAAACTTAAAGTAGATATTCATAGTACATTTCAACAAAGGTTATTTCATTTTAATTACTGGGATCGGTATCTCTATTTTCTTTTCTAGCAATCGCTCACATATGTAATCGATAGTTTCAGCCAGAGGGATGTTAACAAAGGTTTTATGTCTAGTGATAACATGGTTTTGTCATTTATATTCATGTTTTTATTGTATCCAAAGATTCAAATACGTCTTTAACACTGTGCTTAACCAGTTCATAAGGGAATGCTTCTAATAATTTCACCAACTACTTCGCTGTTGAATGGTTTGGTGAGTTTGACGTATTCAGAATTGGGCGCAAAGGAACCTCAGGTTTATGTATCTTAGGTAGGCCATAGAGTCGAGGGGTATGTGTTCCATAAGGCTTGAGCCCATTATTTTTATTTTAACACATGGATATTGGTACAAGGAGGCACCAAACACATATGCACCACACAAATCTCATTCGATATGTGTGGGGGCTGTGATACAGATGCAGTCCGATGGTAGCCAGTGACCAACAATTGGGTCACACACCATTTGTTCCCGCAGGATAGTGGAGTCCATGTGCACCACTGATTTGGTTTGGAATCCAGTTAAAGCGCCGGACATTCGCTTTTCGTCCTTTAATTTTCGTAAACATCACCCCCACCATGAGAAGGCAGTGAGTAGGATCTCCCTGGCAGAGGCTACATACGCGTGGCCATGTGAGAGCATTTCGAGAGGGAGAGTGAACTCTCCTCACTCTCGGACATACCAGGGCATTTGGGGGATGAGCCCATTATAGGTATGCTCAGAAATGTGATGTCCTTTTGAAAATTTTAATGCTGCAGTTAGTTAACGTTCGGTCTTTACATGACACAAGCTTCTGGAATTTGGTTTGATCACTCAGAAGGGTATTCATCTCATCTATGTTATCTGTCTTATTTAGAATTACTGTGCCTGATCCTTCATCAGGTTTAGTGATAAGAATGTGTTCATTCAATTTTAGTTTCCGGATACCCTCGAGATATTTATCAGTCAATATACTACTCGTATATTACTTGTTGCTTTTAAACTGCTTACAGCAATCAACCAATGTGGTTTTGAATCTTCCAAATTCGACCTTTGTCGTGGGCATTAAGTCTTGTGTCTGGGTAAATAGATTCTCAAACTGAAAATCAGTCTTCAGATGATCCACAGGTCTATGAGTATTACAAAACCTAGGACCTAATGAAAATGCTTCTAGTTGAGTCCTATCGAAATTAACAGAGGTAAAGTTAAAAGAAATGCCGGTTACAGTCGTCCGAAAAATCCGATGTAATATCTGGTTGTCTGATCCCTTGATTAGTTCTATCACTTTTTTGTTTTCCCTCGTTCTTTGCACTTCTAAGATACAAGTCATGCATTAATCCTTCAAGTTTTTCGGAAGATCTTGAACGCTTTATAATCTGTGTAATATTCCTTTCTAGCTCAACAATATATACGTTTGAAGAGGTTCGATTTAACTGAGAGCATATTTTTTCAGTGACTTAGTATGATAGGTTTAATTGTACATCGACGTAAAGATCTGCAATCGTCTTTCGGATATTGGTGTGCAACAGTGCAGTTACGGATAAAATCCGATTTGATTTTCGCTTTTTCATTACATCTATCTTAATCTTCACATCCATCATTGCCAATTCACATGAATCCTATTTTGTTTATCTTAATAACCTTGATAACACCCCTCTTATAACATATTATATTCACACAACAAAAACTATTCTGCAATCGCATCAAATTATCGAAGATGTGCAACAACAATATTATTATTATTATCATTATTATCAAAATCAACAAGGTGAAATTCTCTTACTATGCATTTTATTCATACAATTTTGTATATCCTGGAGTTCTAGTGTAAAATAATGATCAGTGGAGTTCAACTGGGTCAATTGTGAGATAGTAACTCACTGATGACAACTGTGGATGTGTCGCTCAATTTCGTGGATTAGTTGAAGTTAGAAATTGACACCGTTGGATCCCGGCAGGCTCAATGGTCTAGTGGTTAAGTGCTCGCGCGTGAGACCAATAGGTCCTAGGTTCGAATCCCGCGAGGGGTGGTCGTGAGTGAGCACTGCTGAGGAGTCCCACAATAGGACAAGTTGGCCGTCCAGTGCTTCCAGATTTTCCATGGTGGTCTAGATTCAGTTCACTCATGATCTCAACTATTGACACTTCCATTTTTGCCACTACTGATTTTGACCGGACATTTTACTCGAAATCATTCTGATCTTCATTGAATGACCTTCCTAATTTGCAGATAACACAGTTTTGAAGTATACATGTCATAACAGTTGCGAACGTCCACCATTTTCAACATGTAACATTGTCAAATTCATCAGTACATGCCTTATCTTGGGCTTTATAAAAGATAACAATAATTATGGACTTATAACTATGTAGTCTGATGATACTAATACATCTCGACTAAAGCCATCAACTGCTTTCTGATATTTGGCCTACGGAGGGGTATAGCCTGGTAACTGGCACGTAGTCTTCCTGTAGTGGTGATCATAGTCAACCGCGACTCGATGCCACACTACAAGAGTCGTAGCTCAGCTTAACCAAAGTCAGTTCAAGTAAGCTATTCGGCTTGAAAAACTTTATCTGTTTCTAAAACGTAAATCAACACTGTCACTATACAAAATAAACAATACAGTCTATAAATCAGGGAAAAGGAAAAACAGAAACAACATACCGAACAGTAACTTGACTATAGGAGAAATGAGTCAACAAAACGAATATTGATTTAAGATGAACATAAAATTGTGATTGGTGGATAAACAAGGCAGAGTCAAGGTCAAAGAAAGCTGATGTGTTGGTGGGAATTTCATGTTAGCATTGGTGAGTTCGTTTATCGATCACACGTAACAGCAACTACGTTTAAATAACCATACATTTCTATAAAACCAACTGTAGAGCATCTTACACTTATCAGATTAGATTAGTAGCCTTAGGATCTTACTAAAGCTTTTTACTTTTTTTCTAATATTCACAACTGATTCCATACAAGGAAGATGCAGACTACTTCGGTGGGGTCTGCATCATCATCGTAATCGATGGTTGGAGACTCTGGGTGGCATGACTCAGAATCGATCACAACGGCCTCGGTGTACATACTCTCTGTCTTCCTGTACTATGCCCTTATATGCAATCTTTCTCTTATATATTACCACCGAATTAACCACTTCTAGGAATCCGGTGTTCCTCTTACTGTGCTAATGCAGTATGCCAAATTGAACTGATGCACATATATGCCTGGTCCTACGTTGTAGCTGAAAGAAAGACAGACAGACTGACTGACTGACGATACAAGGAGTATTCTAATACATTTGAAGTACTAAATAAAATGATATGTGACCTAATTTACTTAACTGATGTAACTGTTTTCTTTTGTAAACAGATTGTTACACTGAAATCTGTAAATTAGTAGTAGTCAGAGTAATATCTTCATTATGTTATAGGTCAAATATTGTTTACATTCTTATTTACAATGTTGCATTTATAAAAATCACAAATTGAGAATATCTTCTGAAAAGAACATTTCTCTCTCAGGTTTAGTTCGAAGTTTTTCAGAGGTCATGAAACCATTTTGCACTCATTTGGTGTGTACTACTCATCTCGACAGATATAAGTAGTATGTATCATCAATCGAAAGTGAAATGCCTGGCGACATAATGTTAATTAGATCGAATGAAAGAGAACGAGAACAGAGAATGATTGGTGGGTAAACGAAATAACAATGAACTCTGAGACGATTGATTGACATTTGGCAAATGAAGAATTTACTGTATGATTCTGAGATTTTATTAAGATGCTCTGTAATTTTGTACTGTAGTACATTAAGTTGACACCGATTGTGTTCTCCTTCAATACACTTAGAGATTGTTCATTTATGTTAGACTGTTGATTCTGAATTCTAAAAGTGCAAAGTAGAGACTACAAACCTTGAAATATATTCGAATTAAAGAATATGGAGAAACAGATTGGTATATAATCAGTTCGAGTATGAAAACCATTGCCTAAATATGAAGTAGGACTTTCGTCCAATTCCAACTAGTCAATAATTGGATTATTTAGTGAATTTATTTCGACAGATATCATAAATCTCTAATTGTGATCAAACAAGTCGGCATATGAGAAGTTTATCTCGTTCCATCTACTTAAACAAAACCGGAAATGTATAAATCGACCACATAATGCACTGGAGTTCAGTAATACACCTATTCAGAGAATAATAGGGAGGTAACTCCCTTTCTAAAAAACATGTATGATACACAAGAAGTGAGTAGTCACATATCACTGTCATACGCACATGTATGAAACATGCTCAAGGTTAGACGTCGTTTGGTTGACGAGCGAAAATATATGCGTAAACGAACAAATGAATGATGAAGAGAATTCATCTGTTCATAGGTCAGGATTAACCGCGTAGGTCTACAACAATATCAATCACTACATGACCATATTTATAATAAGCATGTCAGCATGTGCATTACGGATGGAATCGGTTAATAATTGTCTGTTCAAAATAGGTCATGCACACATATTTTTCTTGCCGATATTGACTAAATTCAGTTGGCTCATAAAGAGTTGAACAAACGTGACATTAGTCACCACTCATTGTTCAATCGGTAGAGATTACCTCAATCATACAGGAAACCAGTCAGTATCCGAATAGCTCAGTCGTAACTTCCCTGGCTGCTCAACCGAATAATACGGATTCGAGTAGGTTAGGAAACATCAGATATGCGTTGCCGATTAGTGTCAAATAGCATAAAACCTAGGTATAGAATTTCATTCTGACTGCCTCCAACCACCCAATATTTCTATAAGCATACTAATTTTCTATTAACACATCAACCCACTATAAATAAATAATATATTTGTAATATCCCAATGAGTAGAAAAATTAGATTTTCAGACGTTTCGTAACCTGGTGTAAGCCACTTCTTCAGAGCATGAGTAACCAAATCAAAACCACTCGAAGTTTAAAAAGTACAATAAAACAACCTTGGTAATGATACCCATCACCACACTATATTTTTCGCCATACATAGCAGGTGAACAATTATTTTCGTCTAAAAACTAGTCCTATACTACGTTGATGAATACTACCTATACCGAAAGACAGAAGTAGTACACACCACCAGTCGTATGTGGAATGTCTATCAGTGGAAGATTGAACTGAATAGAACGGGATAAGAAACAGTGAAAAGTCGTAACAAAAATAAAATCCAAAGAATCATAATGAATGTTAAAGACAACTGAAAGATGTGCAAATAACGTGTTTTCAATGCACTCTGTAATTTCTCATCAAATATTAAATCGGTTTATCCCACCTAAGCTATTATATTGTGACGAGAATAATGAGTGGTAACTCTTGAGAACTATTTATGCACCAATATGATCCATATATTTTTATTGTAGAATTATTAAGTGGCTAAACGATGCATATTCATGTTCCTCTTATTAGAAAATTTATTTTGACTTATGGAATATTATTATACAATTTACCGTGATTGAGTTCTGTCCAGTCTGTTAATTATAGTCTCCCACATTCACAGACACTTTCGGCTACATGTTCTACAAACGTTATTTTCTATTTTATTGTGCGATGTGGTCTGTTTGATTTGTATCTGAACCCAGTATGTTTGAAGTACATGATTCATATCACGGACGCTGAGATTGGTGTTCTGGACTCAACAGGTAGGGCTAGGTAAGAAGAAGGACCAATAAGGACTATAGACTGCTCGCACGGGTTTTACTCATCATTGGTCCGGTCGATAACTCACTTTTCTCTAATTGGCAGTATCATTACGTCATATATCAATAGTGCACAAAGCCACAAGCTGTAACAAAGTCTTCTTACAATCCATTGACACATCTCATCAATAATTCAATCACTCCTCAATATTTGATACTTATTGGGTTCAAGACAGATCTATTTTTAACACGCTCTTAAATATGCGTTAACTAAATAGAACTACAATTTTACTGGTTGACGGCATGAGTCAATTGAAGATAGAGCACCATGGAAATCCTGGAATAACAAAAGCTCAATTTCGTGGATTAGTTGAAGTTACACATTAACATCATTGGATCCCGGCCGGATCAGTAGTCTAGAGGTTGAGGGTACGTGAGCGAGACCGATTGGTACAGGGTTCGAAACTCGCTTGTCCTGATCGTGGATGGGCACTGCTGAAGAGTCTCAATAGAAAAGAATGGCCGTCCAGTGCTTTCAGGTTGTCAATGGTGGTCTAGCTTCAATTGACCAATAATCTCAACTATTAAAATTCCTATAATATCCATAAGAAACCCATTCTCATATACATGTGTTAACTGAATAGAATTACAATGGTACAACTTCAGCAAATAATATTGTAAATAAAGAAAAGCTTAGAAAAATGGATAATCTTTATTTGTTAATCACTGAAAAGTAAACAAAACGAATGTTCGTAATATAGTTCACTGAATTAAAACAAAAGATTTGTGTGGAAATCAATTAATTATCAAATATATATGAGTGTCAATGATGATTGTTTCACTACGATTGTAAAATCGGATTCATTACTTTAGCTGCCATTATCGGCATTGTTAATTGTTGATCATATATAAAGCATATAAATGGATGAGTTACATGAAAGTCTACTTCTGGTATAATGGCTGAAATAGGCACAAATATAGGTGAAGTTACAGTGGTTGCTTCAATTCCACTTTCATTTAATTTCAATACATTTGTTTGAATGAATTCATTCACATATAGATTGTGATGAGTTGTGATACCTGACGGGGAAAAAACAAAAGCATAATGTAATTGAATTAATGTGCTTGAATTTCGAGGTGCACATCAAATCAACAATGCAAGTACATCTTGTTGACGAATATTAAATATTATTCTATTATTAGCTACATTCACTCGCTTCTATATATATATATATATATGATGATAGATTGATTAAATTTCTAAGATCATTTACCCACTGAATCTACCATTCCATTTATGACTAAGTATAATTTAGACGATGTCGAAGGTTAAGTCTTACATATTCATCAACTGTTCTGGTAATTATTATTACACAGCTCAACATTAGTCTGTTCTATTTCTTTATAAACATTTTGAGAACCGAACAACTTATAATTGATAGTCAAGCACTAAGTTATAAACAGTTTAGGTCCATCTAACTGCTCTCCACGTTTCAACTCCACACGAAGGAACTGTTTTTATGTATGTCTTGACAATTCTCACTTTAATCTTGGCTGTATGTGTGTGTATTATAATTGTGTTTGTATGTGTATGTATGTTTGATTATGGATTACAGCCTACACGCATATTCTTCTCACTATCATAAACGTTACTTACTTAAATTGTTCCACGATTTATTCGTTTTCCCATAAAATGTGTTTATGGAACCCATTCATTGATTTGCGTTCAAATCCTCATTCGTTCTCATTCATTATTAATCGCTTAGAATGCTTGAGATTCATACTTTACATCAATAAACTGTAGTAACCGCGTCGTATTTCCCTTTGAAATCTATTCATCTCTTCGAGTTATCTAACAACTGTTATAATGGCAGGTGATACACGAAGCGTAACAGTCATCTTGAAGAAACTCCACTACTCATTGACTTCGAACGTTTGAATAAAACCACATAAAATATCTGGGCATAGAAAACATACTAGTAATCTGAGGTGCTAATATCCACTCGACTTCACAATAGAATAATCAGAATTGATAAAAAGAACAATGTATAATATTTTATGTGAATTTACCAACTTAGATATTCTCACCTGACAGATCAGATTTTACTGGATCAAACAAATCGACAACACCGATAGACTTTAATGTTGGCACAAGGTCAAGTGTATTCTTCAATGTAAATTTCGGTAATCGTAATGACACTGTAGTTTCTTTCAAATTCTTTACGTATTCACTTAAAACTTTATTGCCATTCAAAAGTTCTGTGGCACCATTTAACGACCACTTTTCAAGAGGTAACACGATAACAAATGTGAAACGTGTGTTCTGAAGATGTTTGAAGAAAGAAAGTGCGAAATTAAATAAATGAGAGTAAGCCTGATGTTGTAACTTATAAAGAAGCAAGCACTTGCAAATGATGAGACCACATGAATTTTCAAACGACTGATTACTTTGAACAGGTAACGACATTACGCAAATAGTAAAAGAAAGAAGGCTACAGAGAAAACTGATTTACCACTTCTGAAATATTTTGGACTGGGTTCGTATCCATTTAAATATCCCCCATTATCATGGAACCCGTATGACTATTCGTGTGATCACCAAATTGGCGGTATAGGAATTAGTAAGGGCGGCCTAGGACAATTACAACAGTGGCCTCAGAGGCCTTAGAACAGCCGAAGAGTTTCATTCAATCTCACGCAATGGCGCTTTCCAGAATACCAACGTGGTATTCTACGTTTAGTCTATAAAACATCATGCCTCTTTGTGAATTTGTTGAATCATAATGTTGATTTCACAAACGCCAATATCTATAAATACCCGTAATTTTCGGTACATTTGATACTTGCCCAACAAGCACTTTATCCAGTCACTTCTGTCTTCTCATTTACGACTTGGGAGGGTTCTAGCGTTCAAGTGCTCAGGGTCTACACAGTATATAAAAAAACTAAGCTCTAGATATAACAAAGTATAAAATTCTTTGTATAATTGCTGGGGTGAAAATAACTGTTCAATGTAAACAGTTTATTAAAAATGAGTGCAATCTCACATCGATAAGCCTAATCCGAAAAATCTACAAATAATCAAACATTTATGGTACCAAACTGTAGCACGGGTAAATGAACTGTTAATTTTCAAGTGAATGATACTAGATAAGGCACTTTCTCCACAAAAATAAATCTTGATAATCTGTGCACTTTGGACTAAACGACTGTCCTGTATTTCCAGGTTTCCCATGGTCGTCCAGGTTCATTTGACTCATGAATTCAACCATCAAAATATAGAATGAAAAGACTGACAAACTCAAAACATAACAGAAGTTAGAAAAAACACACTTTTAATTACTAACATTTAATGGTTTACTGACGATCTCAAATCCTTCATCTTCGAATTTTCCATACTTCATTACTCCTTCTTGAGTCATCATATCAACTGTTATTTGACGATCTGGTGAAATATCAAAATCCTCCTTTCTAGTGTAATGAGGCTCAAATGGACTTTGCCAAAAATCTAAAATCAACGAGAACTGTGTTATTTCGATGGATATGCAGTACAAAAATATTATCTTTTCATTTCACAGTATTTTATGAACTGTAAACATCCCGAAACAAATGACACTCTAGTTTGTTTAGGGGTATAATGGAATATAAAAATTGCTTTGCAATAAGACGTAGGGAAAAACATGTTAAAGCAGCATTAGAAATGATCATAATACTTTCTGACTGTAGTTACTTACTTATTTACCTACTCACTTACGCCTGTTACACCCCGCCGACTAGCATTCTCCAACTCAATCTGTACTGGGACTTCCTTTCTAGTCCTATCCAATTTTTGTTCATTTTCCTCATATCTGTCTCCATTTCTCGGAGTAATGTGTTCTATGATCTTCCTCTTTTCCTTTGGCCTTGAGGATTCCATGTGGTAGTTTGCCTCGTGACACAGTTGGCTAATTTCCTCAAAGTGTGTCCTATCCACTCCCAGCACTTCTTCCTGATTTCTTCTTCCGCTGGGATCTGGTTTGTTCTCTGCAACAGAAGGTTGTTACTGATAGTGTCTGGACAAAGGATGCGAGGTATTTTGCACAGACAACTGTTAGTAAACACTGGTATCTTCATTTATAAGAGTTATGACGTATTGTGTTGAAAGCCGAGTTCCTTCTAAATCACGAGGATTATACCCCTTCTGACAACCAGAGCAACCATTAATTGAAGTACATGGAATGCTCGTACAATATGGAAGACCGGGAGAGTCATCCAAAGTGATGCAGAAATTAAAAGATACAACCTGGAAGTGTTTGGAACCAGTGAAATACATTGCACGCAGTTTGGGCAACAACGACTAGCTTCAGGAGAGCTTCCGTTATACTACGGCACAAAATGCACTTATAGGATGGGAATCTCATGGATCCAGGATCATTAGAGCCTCCATCAAAACAAAGAACGTGAGCATGACAATGAACGTGATCCAACGCTAAGGGCCTGCCAGTGACTGCAATGAAGATCTTAAAGATCAATTCTACAATATTCTGCAGTCAATCGTCGAGAAGTGCCCAGCAAAGGATTTGACCATTGTGATGTGAGATCTGAATGCCAAGGTTGGAATGGACAACACTGGATATGAAGACATCCTGGGACGACACGGACTGGGAGAAAGGAACGAAAATGGTGAGAGATTTGCAAACCTATGTGCCTTCAATAAATTGGTCATAGGCGGCACTATATTCCCAAATAAGCGCGTTCACGAAATCACATGGACTTCACCGGGTCACACCACGCAAATCCAAATTGACCATATCTGCATCGGAATTGGTCCGTGGCGGTGATTGTGTGGCTTTTGGAAGCATCGGATTGTGAAACGTCCTCAATTTTATTCCTATGAGGATTTCTGCTGGGGACTTTTGCTCGCATAAAACTGGCAAAGACTGGCAAAGAACGAACAGCAGATGTCAGGTAATATTGCGCGTGGTCCTCTGTCATTGTGGAGGCAATAACTACATCTTCGTCGGCCGTACGGTGTTCGCTGATAAGTCGTGACAGGGCGTCTGCCTGACCGAATTGTTGAGTGCGTCGATACTGGGTCTCGAAATCATACCCCAAGAGTGACAAGGCCCATCTCTTAAGACGATTTGCAGAATGAGCTGGAATGTCAGATTTCGACTCGGATATTGCGAGCAAAGGCTTGTGATCTGTGAGATGCTCGTTTCTGGCTGTTTACAGAATATACTTCCCATTCCAAGCTCAGAATTCTCCCTCTAGTTAGCGGGGCTGGACGCATCAATAGCTAGCTTACTAGACTTTGGTCACCAAGTCTTGTTCTCGTTCGCAGATTAAGTGAACTCGTGATAGCTTCAAACCTAGCACTTTTACAGTTCCGCCTATTTCACAAGTCTCAAACATCACAAATCTTAAATCACGAACGTCCTACCTGCTCACTTTATTCGCCCTATAAGCAAAATACAAAATACTTAACATGAACAATTCAGGCTATTATTGTGATTCTGATTATTAAAGTCATCACATTTTATGCAACAAATAGTCTTCAAGTCTGTTCTTGTATTAAACTCTAAACTTTAAACAGTCGGATCATAGCTTACCTCTAAAGTAGAAAACATTTACCAGTATCATCACAGTATCATCTGAAATATCATCTGTAAAGAATTTCTCCAATAAACCATTAGACTGTTGATCAACCCAATCATTGATATCAACTGTAGCACTAGTTCCATTAGAAAAATCCACCTAGAGTAATGAACATTAAAAATTTGTAAGCGTTAATTAATTCTGATCAACAAAACTAACAGAATTAATGACTTCATTCAGATTATGATTACCGATAGAAAGCTTTGCAGATGTCGTGAACTTTAAGCTGGATCATTTAGTTGTATATAGTTCGTCGTTGTGAATAACATCAGCAGCATATGCTTCAAAGATAAGTGAGTCATTACAATGGCAGTAAATTTTAAAACAAAATAATTCATTACATGAATAGATCTGTGACTAGATCACACTCAGAGGTAAAGTCGTGCGACATTCCAACCACTAGGATTCCGATTCATGATTTACCAACCAAGCAATCGATAATGTGACATGTGGTAGTATGAAATTTTGTTTTGAATTAGAATTAGAATTTACATGGTCGATAATTGAATTAAGGTCTACTCTGGATTGTAAGATCCATATTGATGGCTTCGTGTGTGAAAATTCCTCAATATATACACCTGTAATTCACTCCTCATGATCTTTTCAAATGTACACTCTGTTGGTCTATTTAATTCCATTTTAAATGGGTAATGTTTGTATTTTATTATAGATTTCGTCTTCATTACTTCTTCACTGAGTCCCCATGTCTCCTACCGAACTATCTAGACAGTTGTTCTTTTGATCCAAACATTACTATATATAACCCTGTTTAGTATATTGCGAGAAGAGCTCACAATGTGAATTTGAAAATAAGTAAACGTCAGAGAGCTCACGGGAGACATTTAATCTCAGTTTGAAACAGTGCGCATAAGTGATTTTAAACTTATTCGAACATATTGCATGAATATGCCACAATGTTAATAATATTATTCAGCTGCTCAGCTGAAATTCAACAGCATTATTTTTCTCCACGTGAATCCATAAACGATTTAGAGGGGAAATATTTCTAAATCATAACTGACTGATAAAAGCTTCGTTCCATTCATACGTTATGATCTATCACTGGAACTGTTCTAAATCCAACTTAAAGTAACTCAAAGTGAATGTATGGTTATTTATTATTCAGATGAGAAAAGACAGTCAGCCAACTCATCTCTTATTTCTAGTGGTTTTTCTGGTAATATATCCACTCTACACTTTCAAAATAAGTAAACCATCCAGGTAAATATGATGGACTTTTGCGAAGTATCACATCACGAATAATAAACTATTTTAAGAACATTCTATGAATGAGACAGTCGATTACTTATCGATTGATGCTTGCGAAAACGACTGATTCTTCATTACATTAAGATTTACACAAAATATAATGACTTGCCTGTTTTAATTCTCCTTCAAAATCACTTGCAATACTTTCGGTAAAACGTCTTTCAACTTCGTAAGTTTTTTGTACAAATATACCTGTTGATATTCTAACAACATTTTCTTCCTTCTCATTTAAAAATGTTTTTTCTGAAGTGAGCGAGTTATTAAGCTCTTGATATAATGATTTCATTTCTTGTTGAGCTTCCGAAGAATTCCATGAATAAGATGTCGATTTCAGTCTCATTGTTTTTCCAATTTGATAACCTGTTCTACCTTGAGCACCACCAGAACCTAACAGGATACCGAGTGTGAAAAGTATACCAAGTGGACATGTCAGGAAGTTGTCCTCACCTAAATCATTTAGAATAAATAAAGATAAATAAATAAATAAACAGTAAACAATAGAAACACATTCTAGTTATAAATATCGAGGTTAAATTAGACATCATGCTATAAGTTGGGTAATATGCATTGAATCACTTCAACAGTAAGGTCTTCTAGTGTTGAATTTGTTAATATTGACAGAACCTATAACACTATTCGTATTTTCAACTATATCACCGAATGTCACATCTCAGGTAGAATAATATCGATACTACACACCTCATCATTCTGATCTACTTGATGTACAGTATTACTCAAGCAAGCTTCTGTTTCTTCCTCACTGTTACGAAAGAAGCAGAAAAAATGGCTCGACCATTGAATCGAGATGATTCAGGTTAGGAAATCATCTTGTGGTATAACTTTGGTGTTGGTTTGCTGGTCACACTATGTCATTGAACACGTGCAGAGTAAACATCTTCGCAAGTTAACTCTAGGAAAGAACTTTAATAATTGTCTTATGACTGTTTTGATCTGTCATCCCTAATAAAAATTATCGGAAAGACAAGAATATGTGGAAAGAATGCCATTTAGATTTTCTGTATTAACAAGGAGTTTTTCCACACACGAATAAATACAATTCAACTGCAATAATGAGTCGCATCGAAAAGAATCCTCTCCTGTGTATTGTGTATTTTTCCACATTTTGTGAATGATTTTATATGATATTATTAAGATTCTAACCCACTACCTATCAGTTTCGATCGCGAACACTTAAATTCTAGAACACAGGGCATGCCAGGATCCAACAGTGGTAATATCTAATATCAACTAATCCACGAAATCGAACAACACATCAACCAATGTCTTCAGTGAGTTACTATATCACAACAGACTCAGTTGAACTCCACTGATCACTGTTTCTCACTGAAACTCTAGGAAATTTTCATTGATATAATGCTTTGATTAAACTCTTATTTATCAATGACGTTATTAGTCAAGTTATAAATTAATCAACTAACGAGAGGTAAATACGAATTCAATCGTAAATAATTAATAAAACTTACCAAAGTCTGCAGTAACTGTCGAAAGATACGCATGGGTAAATGCCTTATGAATTGGAATATTAGCATATGGATCATCATTTTCTGGAGTAAATAGTATACCCATATCTTAAACTACTACAGAACTAGATAACATTAATGACTGATATAGCTATATATATATATATATATATATATATATATATATATATATATATATATATGATCTTAACTAATCACCATTTTTTAAGCACGTCTTGGTTTAATCCCACAGATATGTGTCTTACTAGTCATCAGTAGTATGATTCAGATTGGTTAAATCGGATTAACTTGTCCAGCACAATGCGTATAACACTAGAAACCAAACTACTGTTCGACCAATTAAGTCTAATAATATTATCGCAGCTTTACGGATCAATACTTGCATGAATAGACCATTAATATGCTTTCAACATATGACATTTAAATAAATATTTATTAAATTAGAAATTAAATAACAATCTGAAATTTCATCTGATCTAAACGTATGGAAAGTGAGACAGATTTCCGTCTTAAATTAGGACTAAATAACTAATCAACAATTCCTGGTTATTCATGTTGATGTATCTCTGTACCACTAACCAACTTTAATGTGTAATTTGTAATCGTTTGGAATATCATGTTGCACAAACGAGTGGATATCTAGGCTCGGTAGTAGCTAAGCGGAACGAATGACACCAGTTTTGAATCTCAGAGTGAAAATCAATTCTGAGATGCAGGTATAACTAGCTGACGGGTACCAGTTAGAAAGAAATGAGCAGTCGGGATTTCACTGATAGCCACACACACTCTCTCTCTATCCTATATCATTTTCAAAAAGTTTAACTGTTAGATCACACGTCAAAATAAGTGTGATTTTTATGAGATGTGTGTAGTTCCATTACAAATGATATTTATTGTTTAGTATAATTTAGGTTGTTTTTTAAGAATTCTAGGCTTTGTAATATTAGTAAACAGAGAGTTTGTAACTTCATACATATCAGCTACTTGTGATTTTAACAAAAGAGTAGTATTGTAGAAACTACTTATTGATTTGAACACAAAATATTGTTAAAAATGGGCACCGAATACATATACGCCACACAAGTCACATGATTTAAGTGTGGACTGTGATACTGCTGAGTGCCCAGACCGAAGTATGTGGTTTCTTAGGGGTTCAAACCTCTAACCTTCGACCTAACAGTCTAATTCAGAAGGCAGTGGTCCGAGGTAAGTAGATGCAATCTTATGACAGTCGGTAACCAATAATATGTTCATACGCCATTCGTCTCATCAGGATCCTAGAGCTCATGTCAACCATTAGTTTATAATCAGGGTTTTTTTGACTCCACCAGATCGACCCTCCGTATCCACCAATCTGGGTAAAGTGCCGGACATTCGCTTTCCGACTTTGTAATTTCGTAAACAACACCCGTGTGCCAAGAAGGCAGTGAGTAGTACTTCTCTGGCAGTGGCTGTATACGCGTGTCCATGTGAGGGCATTTCGAGAAAGAGAGCTAACTCTTCCTACACTCGACCGTACTGGGGCATTTGAGGGCGATGTCTAAATTAGATTTCATCGACCTTTAAAACACGACTTTCATATGGTGTCAATTAGTTTTATTATAATAATAATTTCAAATGATATCTGAATTTCCTAAGTTTGATATAATTCGGTTACATTATTTAATCATTCGATTTGTATAAGGTAGACTGTACAGCACTTAACATTAGTTAGTCATTAACTCACTACATGAATATAAATTTACAATATCATATCATATCATATTTACAATATCATATCACCTATAAACAACAGACATAATTCATTTACTATGCTATGAAATCACTTCATTATAATTTCTCATATGATCTAGGCGATGATGAAGAAATTATTTTCTTATTTCAATTGCACAATAATCAACTAAGTTTATGTTCATTATGTCAGAAATGAATCACAGTTAATCCGAGAATTATAAGGTGATATTACTGAGGAGTTCATACTAGGACTATTGCTTCCAGAATTTCCATGGTAGTCTAACTTCATTTGACTCATGATTTCAACTGTTGAAATTACTAAATCTCCACAAAACCCCTTCAGATTTTATTGTGTTTAGAATAATTAAGAAAACGGATACCGCAGAAAGTTTATAAGTTAATATATAATCAAGAAGATTAAAATAGATGAAACACAAAAAGTGAACATGAAATCCTTGTTCATGCGCCTACACTTCAGAATGAATGCAAACAGTGAAATGTTAATTCAGAGATTACTCAGAACATTCCAAAGAACGTTTCATAGTGGAAAACTATGACTTGTATTTTATACGCGCCTCATTATGATATTAGGGTTAAAAGATGAATAACCTAGAATTGTATTGAACAAGTTAAGTGAGGAACAATCAACTTAACAGTTATAAAATATCTTGGTAAAATATAAGAACTATACATTAAATGCCATCAATTGTCTATCACATCCTGTATAATGCTTCCAATTCACAATTCTTATTTGTTTACATTCCCGTTCTCTTCAATTCAATCTTCTCAACTTTCTGCCTGCTAGACATTCAATTTCTGATTGGTATTACATATTACTTATATCTGTCGAAATGAGTAGCATACACTAAAAAATGACCATCTCATTCTGTATTATAACTGGTTGACTATTGTTATGATACAAGTAATACTGCTTGTTATTCTTTATCCTGACATTTTTTTTCAGTACCAGATATCAATTTTCGTCGTAATAAAACTCTGCCCTAATGATCTTTGTATTATCCCGCTATCCATAAACATAAACCATAGACGATTTGTCATGTTTTGTTTCATGGTGACATAGTTACATATTCACGCTATCATTGTATGATAACTTATGTTGATAGTCACATGGTGACCTTTATCATTTTATTTAGCATCTATGCGATATTCATATATTTTTTTTAAAGAATCTAAATGTGACATTCATATATCGTGATCCCTTGATAAATTTTAATGAAACGATAAGAACAACACTAAACTAGTGACATGAATTCATTATGTATCGAGGTTATTCATCAGCTGAGAACGACCTAAATCTACATCAGTTACATCATTGTAAACAAAGTTTTATATATCGTAACCAATGAAGCTTAATTAGAGACGACTTAAGAAACAAAAAAGAAACAATGACATATATAACACTTAAATTAATAGTTAAAAATGATTAGTAACGTTATAACGCTCGGTTTTACTTCGTCTAATGTTATAACGGTTGGTTTTTCTTGTGTATACGAATGGGACTGTAATTTACCTTAGATGAATATCTACACTAGATTCCTTCCCAGTGTCTATTCTACAGGATTTCAACATAACTCCGATGATCAAGAACACATGATTAGCCTGACTAGAATGTAAATATATTTCCACACCAAAAACCCGACACAATCCAATAACAATGAACAATCAATCAATCAACAATAATAATAATAAGGATAGGGGAATATATAACTCATCAGACACCTGTCAGACTATCTACATGTCTGACTAATCAGACAACTAATCATTATCATTCTTGCCCACACATCAACTATTTGTACGTTGAGGATGAAATCATAAAAGAAAGAAGAGAGTGAAGTTGTAAATGGTAAAAAAGGGACAATAATTAAAAGAAAACTGTTACCAAATGAGTGATTAATTAATGTCTAAAACGGTTTTCAATACGACGAACTAAGTCAATCTCATAGTTGAATAATTTAATTACTGATGATAAAGGTTACAAATAATAAAGATACTTTTTAGAGGTCACAAAGTACCTAGCTAGAATTAGATACATTTACTAGACTGTGTTATTCAGACAAAAGTAGATGCATAGAAGTATGACAAGAACTGCAAAATACCTATGACTACTTTCAGGTTGAATTAAAAATTTGAGAATTCCTAGCCACAAGTTTATTGGCGTCCTGATCTATAGCATCACTTGAAAACATTGTTTATTCACTAAGTAGCTCACTCTTCCGTGAATCAATCAGGTTGATTAATTCACATAGTATCATGTGTACATTGTGGGGAATAGTGTGACATCATATGCTATGTTAAGCCCACATAGCTTATTCTGGCTTCAGGACAAGCCGATTCATTCATCCTTCTTGAGTTACATTTTAACCTTGTTAATGATTCGCTTATCAACCTTGATTGTTTTTATGTAAGCGTATTTGTGTGCACTTCTTATCTTATCTATCATATGTATATAACTTATGTTTATCTGACTATAGATATCGGTTCATGCTTGGTGAAATCGAGTTGGCTTACATACTTTCTCCAATCTGCTTCTCTCTCACCACTTTGTTTCGTCTTCCTGATTGCCTGTTCAAACCAATGAGCGCATGAAATATGTGTATTCCAAATCAATTCTCGTATTTGGTTTATTTGATTCTGTGATTCACTAAAGCGGATTAAGTTGATAATTGTATACAAGGGATAGCCGACGTGTGTATTTCGATGACAATAATTTATGCAATCCAAATGGAGTCAGATTTAGGGTCACAAAACTCTTAAAGAACTACTAATAAACCATGTAAAGTGTACTGATTTCGAATTCTATGAAGGACAAAATTTCATAAAATGGTTCATCAGGATAACCAAAAGGCTAGAGAATTTATCCCTGAATTACAGAAACAAGCCGCCAATTGTAATTCTGGTGATCAGCTTCATGTACAACTGAGTAATCGATTAATTGCAAGAATTAACACATCAAAAATGGAATGAGAGCTTATGCAAATGCCGGAGTGTCACTTGCCAAATGCTCGAACTGCATGTAATAATTATGAGTCGATTCATGAAGTTGACTTCCATGACATCAAGAATCCTGCTGCATTACTTAGTTATCCTAATCCAATGCGTACTCAAGTGTATACATGTATGCGTTTAATTGATGATAATCCTCATTCACGTGACAACATAGATAAAAATCCGTTAAGGTGTTGCCAAGCAGGTAGCATAGGTGAGTACAGGTTTGGTAAATTCTTATCTTACTGTAAATTCCACTTAATTCATGTATTTGTAAAGGACTATTGTAGATGATCTGTGTCGAATGATTGGAGGCTTACTCGAGTTATATGGGAATATTGTGAACAACCAGCTAAGGTTGAAGTGACAACGTGCGTTTAATACCTAACGTAGATTACCCTTTCTTTACATCCAGGTGCCATGACTACTTTAATAACCGTTCAACAAAAGCGACGTTATTACAAAAATATGTTAGTAAGAGTACAAGGAACAGAATGCGACCACTGCTGCATGGGTCAGTCCATGGCGTACAATCAACTAATTTCCGTTGTTTGCCCTTGACTTTGACGAGGATCGGTGAACTGTTCGACATTTAGTGATCTGACTGTCGGGTGGATTGTCTACAGCCCAGTGACATTTCAATGGCCCTACATATCTTTCGTCATGCCAAATGCTTTATATGTAGTAAAATGGGACATATCAAGCCAGTTTGTAAAACCACTGTTCATTTCGCTGCAAGTACTACTAAGCTTTATGATTCGGATCCTATTAATTTAGGTGATTTTATTATTCATGTACTATCCTTATTTAAAAACTTCCAGTATTTCACTGCTCATTCAAAAACAATCATATTTATCCAGTGGTGCTTTCCATAATTTTATTGTTGACAATATTTTCACCAAATACATCATTTCAGTTGGAAAGCTGGGGTAATAAAGTCTTAATGCGATAATTAAATCTAAGAAAGTTTCTGCGTTGAGTAATACAGATCATCAAGCTCCTGTTCTTGGATGTCGTAATTTACTAATTAGAGATTACTTACTTACTTACTTTCGCCTGTTACTCCTCATGAACGAGCATAGGCTAACAACAAGCATTCGACATCCAACCCTGTCCCAAGCAATCCTTTCCAGCTCTTTCCAGTTGTTATTCATCCTTTCCATATCTGCTTCTATTTCCCAAAGTAACGTGTTCTTTGGCCTTCCTCCTTTCCGTTTCCCTTCAGGATTCCAAGTGATGTCTTGACTCATGATGTAGTTTGATGATTTGCGTTATGTATATCCTATCCATTTCCATCGTCTTTTCCTAATTTCTTGTCCAGCTGGAAGCTGGTTTGTTCTCTTCCAGAGGAGGCTGTTGGTGATCGTATCCGGCCAATGAATGTGGAGTATCTTGCGTAGACAACCATTTATAAATACTTTTACCTTCTTGATGGTGGTTGTCGTAGTTCTCCAAGTTTCAGCTGCGTACAATAGGACTGCCTTGACGTTCGTATTGAAGATTCTGACTTTGATATTGGTTGAAAGCTGTTTTGAGTTCCATATGTTCTTCAAATGTAGGAATGCGGCCCTTGCTTTGCCGATCCTCGCCTTTACGTCTGCATCTGAACCTCCTTGTTCATCGATGATGCTTCCCAGGTATGTGAAGGATTCTACATCTTCCAGAGTTTCTCCATCAAGAGTGATTGGATTGCTGTTCTCCGTTTTGAATTTGAGGACTTTGATTTTCCCTTTGTGTATGTTGAGGCCTACTGATGCAGAGACTGCTGCTACACTGTCTGTCTTTATCTGCATTTGTTCGTGTGTATGCGATAGGATGGCTAGGTCATCTGCGAAGTCCAAATCGTCTAATTGATTCTGAGCTGTCCATTGTATGCCGTGTTTTCCTTCAGATGTCGAGGTCTTCATAATCCAGTCGACCACCAGAAGAAAGCGGAAGGGAAAGAGTAAACAGCTTTGTGTGACTCCGGTCCTTACTTGGAATGCATCTGTCAGCTGTCCTCCATGCACGACCTTGCACTGTAGTCCGTCGTATGAGTTCCGGATAATGTTGACAATCTTCTCAGGAACTGCGTAGTGTCGAAGAAGTTTCCATAATGTCCTCCTATCTACATTGCCAAATGCCTTTTCATAATCAATGAAGTTGATGTACAGTGACGAGTTCCACTCAATTGATTGTTCGACGATGATTCGTATTGTCGCAATTTGGTCAGTGAACGACCGATCCTTACGGAATCCAACTTGTTGATCTCGAAGTTGGGCGTCTGCTGCATCTTTCATCTGGTTCAGCAACACTCTGTTAAAAACTTTTCCTGGTACTGACAGTAGTGTAATGCCTCTGTAGTTTTCACATTTGCTCAGATCTCCTTTCTTTGGAATCTTGACGAGGTGTCCTTCTTTCCAGTCAATTGACACTTGTTCCTCCTCCCAAATCTTTTTGAATAGAAGATAGAGCATGCTTGTGGTTGCTTCGATGTCTGATTTCAGTGCTTCAGCTGGTATGTTTTCGGGTCCTGCTGCTTTCCTGCTCTTGATTTGTCTGATGATGGGCCATTCTGATTTCTTCCGTGGTTGGTGGATTGACATTTATAGGAAGATCTGTGTGTGCTGATTCGATGTCCGGTGGATTTATTGGAGCCGGCCTATTCAGGAGTTCCTCGAAGTACTCTAACCATCTGTTCCGCTGTTGTTGAATTTCAGCGATTAGCTTTCCTTCTTTGTGTTTGACCGGTCTCTCTGGTTTACTATATTTCCTTGCTAGTTTCTTCATTTTATCGTAAAGCTGTTTCATATTTCCTTCTCTTGCAGCTTTTTCCGCCGTCGTTGTTAGTTCTTCAAAATATTTCTGCTTGTCGGCTCTAATGCTCTTCTTCAATTGCTTGTTTCCTTCTATGTATTCAGCTTGTGCTTGTACTTTCTCTGCTCGTGTTCGGCTGTTGTTAATTGCTGTCTTCTTATTCTTCCTTTCTTTGATCTTGTCCTGTGTTTCCAGTGTTTCTTATGATGATGCTTTTTTAAGCCCAGAACCTTTTGATAAGTTGAAGTTAATGGTTCTTTGATACCTTTTGGCTTTTACCATAAGGCTTCCTGTTTCTTCTAAATGAAGACCTTCTAACTCCCAGGGCAGATTTTAAATTGTTTGAATTATTTTTTTCTGGTTAGCGTTTTTTTAGCGAGTTAGTTTTCTACGGAATGGGGTCGCTAAACCCATACCCTACCCTCCTCCTTTACCCGGGCTTGCGACCGGCAGAGATGATAAACCTTAAATCCTAACTTGTGAATTCATCATCGCTGATTGCGGACCATCTATCCTGAGTCTAGAAAAATTAAGAATGCTTCAGGAACAGCATTTGTGATTGATCATGGAAAGCGCTTTTAGGGAAGCGTTTGCTGATTTGCTAACTACGGCATCGAAGTGTAGAAAATTATTCATGACTCGAAAGCCCTCTCATTTTCATGTACGAGCCAGAAAATTTATAGACCTTGAAGACAAACTACATTTCTACTTACTGACTTACTAACGCCTGTTACATTTCATGGAGGAGTATAGGCCGCCCACCAGCACTCTCCATTCAACTTTGTCCTGGACAATCCTTCCCAGTTGTTTCCGATTGCTATTCACCCTTTTCATGTTTGCTTCCAGTTTCCAACGTAATGTGTTCTTGCACCTTCTTCTTTCCTGTTTCCATTCAGGATTCCAAGTTGACACTTGTCTCGTGATGCAGTTTGATGATTTCTTCAATGTGATTTCTATCCACTTGCAACGTCTTTTCCTAATTTCCTCCTCAAGTGGAATCTGGTTCGCTCTCTCCCAAAGTAGGCTATTGCTGATGGTATCCAATGGTGCTTGTTGTGGCCCCCTACTTCCTGACACGTTGAATTTAGTACTTCTTTGATCCCTTACCAGTTGTCCTTCGTATTAGTTTCTTCTTCTTTCAGTAGGTCCTGTAAGGCTTGGAACCTATTGCTTAGAGCTGTGTTGAGTTGGCTTAGTTTATTAGAATCTTGTAGCGAGACAGTATTTAACCGTTGTACTGCTGTTTCCCCAGCTGTCCAGTGTTTCTTTAGCTTCAGCGAATAATAAGTTATAAAGACCCAGGTGCGTCCGTTTCAGTTCCCGTTACTAATTTTAATATTTATTATTACATTCTAGATTAGAAAGAGTTTGTACTCAATACACAGTCATACAGACACATGATGAACCTGCGGAGAAGACGCTGATTACAAAAATTGAGATTTTTTATCAAAGCTGTGGAAGTTGTGATATTTGTACTATCCAAAAATTTCTTTGCACTAAATCACCCGCTAATTCATATGTGTTCATCCAGTTCTATCTGTCTTGAATTGCACTATTTCGGTAATTCGAATAATTTTAATTATCATATCTAATTATGACTGTCTATACACTGTTTATACTGTCAATGTTATTTCCGTAACACAGATTAAATTCTTTATGACTTTTGATGTTACATTAATTGTGTGTTGACTGTGCTGTAGATTTTTTGGTTAATTCGTAATCTCAAGGGCTATTCGTTAGCCTTACGCTACTAGCTTTGATGATGCTGCACTAAACCTTGTGACTTACGGTAGGGATTTTGTCTCCAGATGTTTCCGAAATCTTCGTAGTCTTGGAAAGCTATGTTTTGAAAACCTCATTCGGAGGCTATAAATTTTTTCAAGGTATTTTGGTGGTATCTTTCTGTTATATTCTACTGTAACAGCTTAGTTTGATCGTTTAAAAGTTGGTCACAAACATATAGCCATTGTCAAAAAAATTATTACATAAGTATTCATTCACTTCTTTATTTTGTATAGGTATTGTATTTTCTATTATCTTATACTGAATTCTTAAAAGCTGTGTGTGTTTAAAAAGGATAATCCCGTGCTCCAACCGTTCTTCTCCACAATCAGAATGAAAAATTATTCCCCACTAGTATGATTTCTACTATCTAAAGTTCGAGTGTGTGAAGATAATTAGAACAAACTTATTTTGTAATTAGTTTTCGATACTAATTGCATTTATCTGATTAGTTTTTATAATTTGTACATCTACTTAGAGTGACTGTAAAATAGTTGTTTAAAATCATACGACCTTGAATTTCCGTTTCCCCTTTTAAATCCTCCATAGCACGACAAACCGGTTATCGCCCAAAAATACTCTGCTACACGCATATGTTTCTTTTTCTCAATCGCCTGTTGTTACGACAATGGAACTCTAATGTGTTTACTATCTACGTTTACAGACCACAGCGATATTCCTATTATAAACTTCATCTGGCCATACAGCTCAAAATATAAAAATCTTTATAGGAATTATGAATTACTTATTGTTGTGGATTATTATACTAAATGAAATTCGAGCACTTCAAGTCCTGACAATTCAAGTAACGTCCATTAAATTTTTCTTGTGTTTATAAATTACATTTAATATCTTAGTACACTAATTTTTGGACGTCATAAATTTATCATTATTTCTTAGTTGATATAGTTTTGGTCCATGACAAAGAGTACACATCAGCACAAAACTACCACCGTCTTATACACGTAACTGATCTCAAGCACTTGATACGAAGCGAGAGTGAGAAACATTGATACTCTATATTTGACGGTCAACTCAATACCAACTAGCTCCAAACGAAAAGGAATAACACGAAACAAACGGTCATTAATTCAAGACCGTTATTATGTTTCAGACACCTATCTATATTCACGCAAGTACAGGACACGCGATAGACCAGTTGAGCAACACTATTAACACGGAACAACAACGATAATGATGGAAAAAGCAGAGTGCTAGATAGACGAACAATCGATTCTAGCATATAAATGGAAAATGCTATATCAACAATTTACGTTTCATAAAAGATTGGAACCAGGGTAAAATATATATAATCAAGTCAAGATACAAATTAGACACTCAATCAATATACATATAAAATCATGGAAAAATAGATTTGGATGTTTGCTTTGTTCTTAAACTGTTGCTTGCAACAGATTCAACTTGCTCAGGAGCGGTTATAATTTGGCTTGTTAGAAGCACTAGTTATTTTCATTTAGCGGATATTCTGCTTAGAACCAAAACTGCCGATTATTAATCTAAGCAGGAAAATTGTCTAGAAATTCAAGGCTATGTCAGAAGTCTCTGAACTTTTTGATGACGCATGACCAATTGGGCTGATTAGAATCTCAAAACTGCCAAAAGGTTCAAACTTGGTGTAGAATTATGGTCTACGTTCTTTATTAGTACTATTATAATGATAGACCTAATCCTGAAAATGTAGATATGTCGTGACGTGGGAACCTAATCAATAAGATCTTACGTGGAAGTCACATCATTTTTTATTCTGACCTGTCGTATCGTAACAATCAGTAATGTAATGTCTGAAGTTTCCAAGGAACAAATTTAGGCTAAGGACAGAATAATGTATTTAATATGAGTAGAGACAAGTCATACAGAATGAGAATGTCTGTGAGGCTGAGCCATGCCACCTGACTGAATCCAATTAATTCTCTCACCTTCTCGATTGTTGAACTTCTCTTCGTGGTAATTGTTGAAAATACACTTTCCAAGTTGTCCCATGTTCAGCTTTTAGCATTTTGTGATTAGGACCAACACCACTACAAGCTCTTCAAAATATCATAGTGATTACAAACTGGCCTAGTCGCATCGAACTGATATCTGTGGAGATATGCATGAAAAGCTTATTTTGTAAATATTTTTTGATGTTATTTGTATTTATTCTGTCAATTTCTCACTGCATGTACATTTATCATTAAATGATTGTACGTGTTGTTCAAGTGTATGGCCTTGAACACACTTTCTTCCGTCGTGTGACTATCACAGCATGATACATGCTGTCACGTATTAACAAATACACTGTTACACACATACCTCTTGTTCTCCATCCGCTTGTGATTGTGGTAATTAAAGTCTAAATCAAATACCACCTACATTTATAGACTATGATCGAAATATATCATATTCTACATTTGTTTATAACACTGGGAGAAAATCAATCTTACTGAATCTTCAATCATCTATAATTGTGGATTTTCGTTCCAGACTCAATCGAAACACGCACAAACCTGCTGAAATAAGTAAAGTCTCTAATTTTTGTTGCGTTTATAATATTTTACTGATTTATATTAACATAAATGTTTGTACTTAATAACTCTGTTATCATTTTTGAGTTCACATATTGTTTGGTTCACCACAATTATTTGATGAGCCTCGATTCTGTTATGGTTGTTATATTGCTTATATTTTTTACTCGACACTGGTTTATTTTTCACATTATGTACTCCCCAAATAAACTTAGTGATATGGATTGTCCTCCAGTAAATCCCCCCAACACTCAGAAACAGTTAACGCATCATTGCAGGCTACTATAGCGACTATCCATTCTCGACCAGCTAGATCCACGACTAGAAAAAGATCAGTCTCCAGACAGCAACCTAGATCACTCTTCCACATCAGGGATCGTATTTATGGCTCAGACTTCTTAGTCGATACAGGAGCAGAAATCAGCGTAGTCCCACTGCACCTTTCGCGTATCAAGTTATCACTCATTGCGGCTAACTATACGGTCATCAAAACTTATGGACAGCGATCCCTCGTTTTAGACCTCGGACTCCGGAGAAGATTCACATGGGGTTTTATAGTCGCTCACGTCAAACAACACATAATCGGGCCGACTTTTCTAGCGCCTACAGTTTGTTAGTAGACATGGACAAAAAGAAGCTTATTGACAAAGATACACGTTTGCAGGTGAACGGCACACTTACCACCGACTATGAAATACGTGGTGTACAAATACTGAAACCTGTGAACAACGTTTTCACCGACATCCTGACTAAATGAGAGTGTATGATTGAAGAGGACTACCAAGAGGAGTGTAACGTATATCATGTGCAACACCACATTAGCACTATCGGTCCACCCATTCGCGCCAGGGCGAGGAGATTATCACCACACAAGTTGCAGACGGCTAGGAGGGAATTCGAACACATGATGCAACTTGGGATCATTAGACAATCTAACAGTCCTTGGGCCTCACCACTGCACATGGTCCCTTAAAAAAGATCAAGACTGGCGTCCTTGTGGTTACTACCGTCTTTTGAATAACAAAACCGTCCCTGACATGCACCCGATTCCACCCATACACGAGTTTTCATTAAACTTACATGGTAAACGTATTTTCTCGAAACTTGACCTTGTGCGATCATACCATCAAATTCCGGTGGCACCAGAAGACATCGAGAAGACAGCCACCATTACACCTTTTGGTTTGTCTGAGTTCCTAAGAATGCCATTAGGACTAAACAATGCCGCTCAGACCTTCCAACGATTTATGAACGATGTCACAAGAGGTTCAGATTTCGTATCCATCTATATCGACGACGTTTTGATCGCCGGCTCATCAATAGAAAGGCATGTCCAGCATCTACAGACCCTCTTCGAAAGTCTTAAAAAACATGGCGTCGTATTCAACCCATCTAACTGTATATTTAGTGTCTCAGCCTTGGAGTTCTTAGAAAATTACATCGACTCTCAAGGCATTAAACCACTTCAAAGAAGCCGGATCTATTATCAATTACCCCGAACCAACTTCTGTAAAATTATTAAGTCGTTTTCTCGGAACGTGCGGTTTTTACCGACGATTTCTACCATTTTATGCAGACGTATGACAGCCGTTAACAGACTTGCTGAAAAGTGATAAAAAAGGCACGGACATACTAACGTCGTAGCCGATGCACTATCACGAAAGGATATAAATACGCTGGTACGTAAACAAGACGTTGATCTTGAAATTATTGTAAAATTACAAGTAGACGACGCGGACCTAAAAAGCCGCAAAGAAAAGTCTAATTGATCCTCAAACATGTACCTATTCATTTCTCAAATGCATTTATCATTTGTGACGTTTCAACGGGCAGTAACCGTCCATTCGTGCCTCAAGCGTGCCGATACCAAGTTTTTCGACAGCTACACGAACTTTCACATCATGGAATTAGAGCTACCACTAAGCTGATTACTAAACGTTTCGTGTGGCCGAAGATTAACGCTGATAAAAAGTCGATGGACTCGAAGCTGCATACAATGTCAACGCAGTAAAATTCAAAAACACATAATTAGTCCTGTTGGGAGGTCCACCAGATAAACGATTTCAACACATCCATATAGACAAAGTCAGTTCCCTGCCACCATCAAATTCATTCACGCATATCTTCACCGCGGTGAGCAGGTTCACGAGATGGGTAATAGCATGCCCTATCACTGACACATCTGCAGAGACCGTAGCAACCACATTCCTTGACCGTTGGATATCAAACTACGGAGTACCATCCATCTTCACTACAGATCGTGGTCCCCAGTTCCAGTCTATCCTATTTCAGGAATCCACAAGACTTCTGGGTGTGAACCACATCAAAACAACAGCCTATCACCCGGCGGCTAACAATTCGGTCAAGAAACTTCACCGCCAATTCAAGAGCTCACTGATAGCACAGGATGATACATCAAAGTGGGGTGATGCATTACCACTCGTACTCCCAGGAATCCATTCAACCGTCAAGGAAGATATAGATTTCACAGATCTTACATTACCAGGCCAATAGGTAGATCCAGACACATCAGTATCAGCTGATCCAAGTCGTTTCTTCAGCCGACTTATACAAACAATGCAAAGAATCAAAGCAATACCGCCGCGAGAACATAATAATCGAATAAAAAAAGCCTAGAAACGTGTTTATTTGTCGTCGTTAAAGTTGACGCTGTCCACTACATGTCAACTGTATCCAGAAAGCTTTGCAGTATCGGCGACATTTAGCTATTTTTAGGATGACGTTGATATCAGGTAATCAGCAAATGTACAGTAGGAAAGCAGCTTCTGTGAAAAAACTCTAGAATACAAAATAATATTGGGTTGATAAGGATCAGTAGTCTTGAAAAAATTAATGCACTTATTAGGCTTAAAACTCAACAAAAAATACTCTTACTACTGGAACAATCTGGTTATAGCACATTCCCTAAATATACTGTGAAAGACGCTAGTCAAGCAATTCCCATCTTTTAAGTCATAATGAAGTTTTTCTTGGCAGTTTTGTCTATGAGTTTGATTTCGAAAGAAGTAACTTCCAGGTGGGTCAGTAGTATATTTAGAGATGAACTTGGGAGATTTTCGATCAGTAAATTTCACTTGAAGAAATCATGACAGCCGAGTAGCTCAAAATATAGACCCACTATATATACGCAAGAGAAGCCAGAAGACAAGCATACTTTAGTATCTTCATTTGAACTGATAATTCCCCAAAATATCATTCTCATAGGATGGTGAAAAATCAACTGATGTCAATGTTGAGTGCATTTTAATGGACCAATGACGACTTTAATTAACTGTCTATGATGTCATGATTTAACCTATGCTAAATAACTTAGTTTTATTAGATACAATTAGCTGGAGAAGCTTGGGATAGCTTCTGAACTGAAATACATTTCAGTGCACTCCGGAATCGTTTCCTAACTAGATTTGATGTTATACGTCATAATGCATAGATGGAGTGAAATTTTCTTACGCGCTAATCAAAAGGGATAGTGGTATTTTTCTTCTGAGTAATGTTTAAAATATTGATCGTTAAATTACGCATCAAGACCACTGTTTTTGCTTTAACTGATTTTTTCCACTTAAGGTAATCTCCAAAAGTATCACGTTTTTTCTAGAGACGTTTATCATCTGTACTATACGAGTACATGTGCCTAAAGGCTAAAGGCATTGGTATATATTCTTCATCCTTGAATATATCTTTGAGCATTGTTTATATCCATAGGTGTTACGGTCTTTCTGTAACTAATGAAGTCGGACATTTTTGTTTTTTATTTATCTGTAAACATAAAAGAGATCCATGGCACAATAGAAACATCGTTGTGGTAGACCAGCATGCTATTTCCCAGTCGGTGGTGGGGTGCAGTGCAATAAATGCAATGAGTGGTATCACAATGTGCGCACCGCATTCACACCGGCTGCAAATAAACAGTACTACAAGCCATTATCACGTCGGTTATGTAAAGTATGTTGTTCTACTAAGTCCTTGTTGATTCTAGAGTCGATCGAGCTGCAAAACATGGTTAGAAAATTACCCTCTGATAAACGGACAGCAGCAGATAAACAGAATTCCGCTTTCGAGGAAATTACGAGTTATTATGAGCCCATCTCTGGACCTATATGAAACAATAAGGGTGGACCCCTCAGGGAAGCAGATTAGCATATAGATGTAGGCATTATTACAAAGAGAAAGAAGAAGCGCGCTGGGGCGAAAAAATTATCTACAAGCAGTTCTGAAGCATGTGAATCTGCGGGTTCAGTTCTGGATTCAAATATCAATGCAATACCAACTTTAGGGGAGCAATTCTGATCAGTGTAGAGAAAGTGATCAAGAGATAAAACGAGGTAAATGAGTGGCTCACAGTCACACTTAGGAAAAGAAAACTAAGAAAATAGAATGTAACCTCTGCGTTTGAAGCTGAATTGAATTAGGATTGTATCGAGGAGATGATTTCAGGAACTAAACTTCCACAGCGTGTCAAGACGGACCTGGCCGAGAGGTAAGTTATCTTTCATGAATTAAGACAATCTTCCGATAAGGAACTAAAGGCTAGATTTGAGCACGACCTCAGTCATAAAAAGTTCTTAACAAGCAAGCTACTCCCAGAAACAGTTTCAGGAGTTAGCATTTGTAAGCCTTATAGAATAGGACAAAAGATGGGTTCTGTAATTACTCGGATAAGCTGCCTCTCGTAGGTTAGATAGTGAATTAGTTGTAGTATATCGCAGTCCAGAATGTGTAGTAGATGATTTACTTTAATCAAACTTATGTTCTGGTGTAATAGAGGTAAGAGTCTTATAGTAAGCGACTGTAATGCACCATATATAAACTGGGTTAACTTAGAAATAGGGTCATCGTTAACGTCATTCGATTGCAAACCGTTAGAAACCTCGATTGCATTAGTTTTATTCCAACACATTAGAGACCCCACAAGATATGACTTATGAAGCTCCTCTTCCCTTTTGGATTTAGTCTTCACACACTGATGACTTCGGTCAAATGACTTTCTTCCCACCACTAGGGAGAAGTCAAATTCATGGCTGAGATTGCACCGGTCTGTCCTAATGTATGGAAAGCAGATATGGAGGCAATCAACTCCGCAGCGTTGGCCGGAAACTGGGATATTGACTCAGGGGCATCAGTACGAGAGATATGGGCTCGTTTCACGCAGTTATGCAATCGCGTAACTCAAACATACATACCCTGGACATTCCCAAAGACGAGGAAGCACAGCCATCCCTGGACAGACCGGGATGTTCCATGTTTACTACGACAAAAGAAGAAATGTTGGAATTTTGCTATCAGCCTTGGCGTAGCAGACACGACGGAACGCTATAGATCAGCAAGAAACACATGTATAATTAAAATTCAGGAAACTCAAAGAAAATATGGAATACAGTTGGTACAATCTGCACCCAAGCAGTCTAAGAGAATATTCTCGTTCATAAACTACAGAACAAGGATGTATCATTGGATTCTCAACTTAATCAAAGAACGGAGTGAATCTGAAATGATAGAGGAAGATCAAGAAAAAGCAAAGGCTATGACTAACCATTTTGGGGCAGTTTTCACTCAAAAACATCTTCTAGACAAAGAACCAGACCCAGATACAGAGTCAGCAAACCACCTGCTCACTTAGGACTTTGATCAAGACTACGTACTGAAGGCTCTTAGCATCTTAGACATGGAAAAGTCAAGAGGACCAGGTAAACTACACTGTAAAATTTTGAGACATATTGCACAATATGTCGCGGCCCCACTGACTGTGATATCAATATGTCACTTGACCAAGGTGTGTTATTTATGAACTGGAGGGACGCAATCGTCACTCCTATACATAAAACAGGACCAAGACAACTGCTGTCGAACTACATACCTGTAAACCTCACCAGTGTTGTGGTGAAAGTATTGGAAAGAAAAGTAAAACGGACCATAATGACATTTTTGGAAACAAATAGCCTGTTAAACAGCGAACAAACTGGTTTCAGAAAGGGTTTATCTTGTAAAACAAACCTCTTCATAGCAAAGGAATATTGGATAAAGGCGCTAGACAATGAGAATTCAGTGGATGATGTCTACATAGTCTTCAGTAAGGCATTTGACAAGGTGCCAACAAATAGACTGTTAATGAAGTTAGGAAACCTTGGTATTGCCGGACCTCTTTTATAATGACTTAAGGACTTCGTAGTAGGTCGTAGACAGAAAGTAAGAATAAATTCCAATTGCTCCACCTGGTTCCATCTTAGGTCCCTTACTTTTTATACTGTATGTAAGTGATCTCCCAAGTATGATGCATTCCCAATGCTATTATACGCTGACGATCTAAAAATCTGGCGGGTAATAACCGGAGATGCATACGCATGAGCACTTCAGGCAGACTTACATGATGTGATTAAGTGGTTTGAAGAGTGGCTGATGCCTATCAGCACGGCAAAGTGTGTCTGCACTTTGGGGATTCAGTGGTTAATAGGTTCAACATAGGGGAAGTGCCATTATCCGTGGTCCGGTCTCACAATCATCTTGGGGTGACAGTGAGTCATGATCTTAAGACGACGGCCCTTTGCCGGGAGGTCGCAGCTATGGGGTTTAAACCCTCTGCGCTTGAAAACGGACGTTTACTAAGTTAGATACTACCGCAGTATACACA
Organism: Schistosoma mattheei; assembly: GCA_944470405.2. Taxonomy (NCBI): domain Eukaryota; kingdom Metazoa; phylum Platyhelminthes; class Trematoda; order Strigeidida; family Schistosomatidae; genus Schistosoma; species Schistosoma mattheei. The sequence continues at coordinate 42,927,719 of OX103944.1, forward strand.
ACCATTGAGAGATCTAAGTTTGAGAACTGCGTTCAGGCTGCAAGCATCTGCTCAAAAGGTGACTCGGATATCTTGGAAAAGGTATGGAGGGCAGCTACTCGTGCAATTCCAGAACAGAATACTAAGAAATGATTTTGGACCTGACATATCCTCTCTTTTTCTTCCCACTAGATCAGGACACCTTAGAGGTCATAGCAGGTGAGTAGAACGAACAAAATACCCGAAGCATACAGGCTTTCATACTGAGTCATCAATACTTGGAACCTGTTTCCCGAAGCAGTGGTTACCACACCTTCAATTGACTCACACAAGAGAAGACTGGACATTCACATAAGCAAACTAAAAAAGGAATAACATAGGGTGTAGGCCTTCTGTCCTTACTATACAACTCTGAAGTGAGCGCTTTTCGGACGGGAAGTTTAGTCCTAACGTGATTTGCACTTATCAAACTTTTGCTCTGTTCTTATGCAACAAGAGCACCATTTCTGACCAAAAAAATCTATCCTGAGCCATACGTTCGGTAGATCACTTTTTTATTGAGTTTCACCCTATTTAATAGTTAACTGTGGTTTTACCTCAGCTTACTATTCGGTTTTTTTCCAGTTTTTCACGTAAAGACTAGTTCAGTTTATCTCATCCGTTTTATCCATTTTTGTCAGTTCTCAGTGTGCTTTTAAGCGTATTTTTTTACGGTCTTAGGCTTTTGCTAGCATCTACAACACAGTTTACGTCAATACAGTCATGAAAAATTCATGCAAACGACTTGGATGCCGTCTTGCTGTTACATCTGGTATGCAGTGCGACAACTGCAAAGGTTGGTTCCACGAAGCGTGCACAGATCTCACAGCAACTGCTTACAACAGGCTCAGTAAGTCGGGTCATAAATGGGAATGTGTTACGTGCAGCACGGATGCTGTAGTCTTGCTCAGCAACACCATTGTCCTACTGACAGTTCTGCAGAGCACGTTGTCGGCGAACTTGGGAAAAGACAGTCAAAAAATGGGTAGACAAACAAGACAAACAAAAGGGCGCATTGAAAACGAGAACAGGGATGTCGACAGGTCTACCAACGACGGAGCATGCAACAGCATTAATGATGGCATGTTGAAACTCAGCACCATGATTACGACGACAGTACTCGACTACCTCAGCAAACTCGGATCTCACAGCTCAAGGTCCTTGAACGCGACAGTGGTTCCCAAAAACTATGTAGGTGATTGGACCTATGTCAAAAGGGCTAAAAAGGGCCAGGCGTCACAGTCTAAGTTGAACATCTCAGCTATTGAACGGAAGTCAACTGGTGATCTGGTTGCACAGTCTACCCCCAAGATTGTCCATCCGGTCATCAAAGAGCCAAGGATTCATAAACGTACCTCCACCTCCAGACAACAAGGTGCTAAACCTGAAAGCACCAGAAAACCTAGGACGACAATAACGGTTCGTGATGACTCTCTCATAGTCATGAACTTCAAAGACAACCCTGACCTTCCTCTCAGTTTGCAGGACAAAAATGATAGGATGCTCTGGGGAGAATTGAACAAGAAACTTGGACTTCCGAGAATAGAGCCTTTGACAGTCACACGGCTCACTCGGGGAAAGGAATCTAAGCATCAAAATCACCCGAGGCTACTTCATGTAACACTTAAGAATGCTACCAACGTAGAGGATGTCTTACTAGCGAGTCACTTACTGAAATCAGAATACTGCCTGACATACCGTATTCTGAGCGCAATCTCATCCGGAACATGTGTCTAGCGCAGTTTTGGACGTTGGTGGAGTGTAATGTGAACTTCTAAATGAACTAAAAATGAATGAACAAGATCAAATTATGTCCGAAATAGATCGAAAGCAAGTAACCGAGTTCATTGTTGAAGCTTCTGAACGTTTGTCTTTGAGAACAACACTGTTGGAGCAAAATTTAGCAGTTGCAGGCAAATGGCTAGATGATTCCTTCTTCGTAAAAAAGGATTCAACCTTGAAAAAGAATACTGCTTTTGTCAAGAAAGTGCGAAACTTTCTCGATAGCCAGAAAGATGCGCTTTTATCAGAGTTCGAGTCCCTGAATCTTTCTAAATATGTCGAAGAAGTCGCAACCGCGATCGTTGAAGCAAAAATAAAATTAACTGATATTCCTTTTATGTTGAAATTATGTTCAGCGATGTACCAACGGTATTCAGATTTTGGAGTGTTGTTTTTTGATGCGTGGAAGAAATCATCTCTTCCCACAAAGATTTAAAGAACACTAATCTTTCCAAACTACGAGTTGATTTGGCCTTATTCGCTGATCTTAATACAATCGGAATATTTCGAGACGCTGATGGTATCCGACTGTTGGCTGGGCAATTGACTCTTCTAACTGCAAATGATCATGATAACTTCTCCAATATCGGGATAATTAGTAGCTTCTGTAGACATTGCAGTGACGACTGGATAGGAGTCATTCCGCGTCGTATACGACTGTTATCTGAAAAGTATGGAATGCCGGTTCCACGTTCCATCTTCATGTCATCTGAACGTCAAGCAAAGTGTCGTACACTATTCAATGACTATCTAGCTGGAGCGATGCATCGTTTACAAAATATGGTCAAAGAAACCCAACGAATCATCTCAGGAAACAGGGACCAACTCGAAAGTCGTGGTGAAGCTAGCGAAGAGAGGCAAGAGCGGGCGGAGCATTTAATGTCAGCCTGTCGTAAATTTCATGAGTCCTTAAGTACTTTAGCTGATCTTTTGGACGCAGATCCACCACTTGATTTTTCATCTATGATAAAAGATGAATCTATGTCAGACTTGACCGCACCTGATTCAGTCGAAAAAGTTGTTCACGAAGAGGTTAATCTGTCTGAAGATGAAGATACACGTTTATTTTACGAAAGTCTACCTGATATCAAAGCAATGGTACCTGCGATCCTTTATAAAGAAAGTGAACAAGCTGGTGTAGAATCAAATCAGTCAAAGAATGAGGATGGAGATCCTGCCGGAAGTGAAGATATTGATATTGACACCGTTGAATCCCCAAAGAGGCTCGTGATCATTTTTTCTGCGGGAGGAATATAATCGTGCAAGGTATACGGGAAAATACGGACCCCACTCAATCAAAGACTGACATCAGGGAATGGAAATTCATCAAACGGTCCTTGAGGCTCAAAAACATACTGACTCAGCGTGTGACGAGACTAGCCAAGAAGGATGGTGATTCTAGACCCCGTCTAATGAAGATAAATTTCCCATCTTCCGATATGGCAACTCTGGAAGCATTTCGTGCCAACAGACGTCGACTGCCGCCTGGAATCCACATGCAACCGAATAGGCCATACGAAGCTAGGACCAAACACAGAGGCAAGTTGGAGCTGACCATTCCACTTGTGTACTGTCTAGACGATAAAAATACGTGTAAAGGACAGAGTCTACCACCTCGGCAAACCTAGTATAGGTGGGCTACCTGTCCTTTCACGTAAGGCTCATACAGAAAAACAGGACGAAGCTCACGCGTTCCAAATTGAAAGCATGAACTGCTTATACATGAACGCCGCGAGTCTACCAAACAAACTGGATGAATTACGTGAACTTAGCAACGCTAATAAGGCCTATCTAATATGAATATCTGAAACCTGGATATCTTCTCAGTTCTCGGACCATGAGTTAGCATTACCTGGGATGTCTTTGTTCCGCGACGACAGAACGTCAGGAATTGGGGGCGGAGTAGCCGTTTACATATGTTCTTGCCTGGAGGTGCACCAAGTTCATAACCTCGAGTTTAACAATCTTGAGGAATCCATATGGTGCTCTGTTAGATTGTCTAGTACTTCGAGGTGTCTAGTCGGAGTCATTTACAGGAAGCCAACTGCCGACATCGAGTACGATAGTCATATGCTGGAAGGACTATCCCGCTCTACTCGTCTCGGTTTCACACACATCCTGATTCTAGGGAACTTTAATCTCCCTAGAGTCAACTTCGCGGAACACACGTATACTGGAGGCGACAACTCAGTTGAAGCTCGGTTCTTCAACCTCGTTGTGGACTTGGGATTGTACGAAAATGTGAGGTCGGCAACCCGTTGGAGAAACAGTCAGACACTATCGCGCTTAGACTGTGTATTCTCAAACGAAGAATTCCTAGTTGACAACCTCTCGATCCTAGCTCTCTTGGGAAAAAGCGATCATAGCGTCATAGCCTTCAGTTTTGTCAGCAAAATTAAGCTAAGATAACCCTCCAATAACTTGCTTTGGAATTTTAAACGGTTGAATGTGCCAGCTCTACACGACTACCTACAACAGGTGGTTTGAGATGTTCACCACTTACTCGATATGGACGGTCATTGGGACTTCTTACTGCACACGCTCTTACGTGCTACAAACCATTCAGTTCCTCAAAAGGTTCCCAAAAGCTGCAAACCACCTACAATAATCAAGAACCGTACCCTTCGCTTGCTAAGCCGCAAAAGGAACTGTTGGGTGGAATACAAACGAACTGACAACGACGGAGCGTACAGGCAATATGAACATATCAGGAACATATGCACGAAGGCTATAAGAGAAGACAGGCTCCAGTACCAGACAAAGCTTATGGACAAACTTGCCTCTAATCCTAAAAGCTTATTCCGTTATGCAGCCTCTCTTCGTCAAGCTAAAACTGGAGTTTCCCAACTGCTAGGTCTTAACGGCCCGACCAACAACGATGGTGACGCCGCTAACCTTCTGGCTGAACAATACTCTCAGACATTTCAACTGATCGACATTAACTTTACTGATGACAGTTTCGTTTGCGATTCCACAGGACTCTCCGAAGTGAACCTAAGCACTGACTTGGTGTTCCGGAAACTGCAGTACTTAAGATTAAACACTTCTCCTGGCCCGGACATGGTCCATTCCGCCATACTGAGGGAAGCAGCCTCAATCTTGGCAGCGCCGCTTAGCATGATGTTCTCACGCTCGCTAATTCGAGGAAAACTACAGGAAAGTTGGAAACTGGCTCACATCACCCCAATTTTCAAAGGAGGTCGACGCAGCGAACCTTCAAGTTACCGACCGGTGGCTCTTCTCTCCATACCCTCAAAAATCATGGAGTCCCTGATATGCGATGGTATAAATGACTATTTACTATCCTTAAGTTTCTTCTCACCCCAACAGCATGGTTTCAGGAAGGGTTACTCTTGTATTACCTACCTGCTGACTGCGGTGGACAGATGGACAAGCATCCTTGATCACAAGAGGAAGGTTCATATCATCTACCTAGATTTCTCAAAAGCTTTTGATAAGGTTAACCATACATGTCTTATCAATAAGCTCAAACGATTGAGCATCAGACCATCTCTAATCGATTGGCTCAATTAATATCTGAAAAATCGACATTTTAAGGTCAGGGTCAATTCCACTTTATCACAGGCTATGGAGTGTCCCAGTGGGTTCCCCAAGGGCTCAGTACTGAAACCTCTTCTCTTCTTGATCTACATAAATGATCTTCCTCAACAGGTAATGTCAGACTTATTACTTTTTGCCGACGACGTGAAACTTTGGAGAAAGATACGCAACCAAGGCGGTATACAGGCACTTCAGGAGGATCTGACTCGACTTCTAAGTTGGGCAGACGATAACGGACTTACCTTTAACCCTTCAAAGTGTAAAGTAGTTCATCTGAGACATGTCGCAGACTAAATTTATAACTTAGGAAACTCCTCTCTAGTAGTATCCCAAGTCGAAAGAGATTTAGGAGTCCTGGTGCCCTACGATTTAAAGTCTTATGCTAACTGAGACAAAAATGCCTTCCGAGCAAACCTTGCACTGGTAACATTGAAGCGCATTTTTGGTCAGTTTGACGGAAGAACTTTCCATTTATTCTTCAATAGTTTTATTCGTCCCCATTTAGAGTACGGAAACATAGTATTTCCCCCCTCACTCCAAAAGGATAAGGACACCCTGGAGCGTATCCAACGGCGAGCCACGAAATCAGTTCGAGGACTCAAATTTAAACCTTAAGAAGAACGCCTCCATTCACTTAACCTTTACCCATTAGAGTATAGGCGTCTTAGAGGTGACCTTCTGATGGCTTACAGTATCCTTAACACTTCTGGACATCCTTTCAAACACCTATTCAAGCTTAGTTTTAACACTAACCTAAGAGGTAACACCCAAAAACACAACATAGCAGAACGGACTGTAGATACAACTTCTACTCTTTAAGAGTTGTCAAATGCTGGAATTCGCTGCCGGCCGAGCTAGTCCAGGCGACTTCCCAGGAGTCCTTTAAGAGGCAACTTGACCTAATCTTTAGGATTAAGGATAGCATCACACAATACTAATTTCTTTTCCTATTTTATTGTTAAAATACCTAGGTTCCTGCCTGGAGGATTCGGTGATCCCCTGTTAAGCGAAAGCTTCTTCTATTCCGTCCACAACCATTTGAACCATTTGAATCTGTAGCCTGAAATTGTGCACTTCAACTATTCACAAGGTTGCCGATAATTTGACTTGAAGGTCGTTCACGTTAGTGTCACAATAATTCTAGTGTCTGCTTAACATGCAGTGTCTGTAGAGTTTTTTGGTCATAGTGGTCTATTTTTATCTCAAAAACGTCTGTCCCTTAGTACATTAGTGTGTTGTATTTTCTAAATTGTCTTGGATTATAAATGGTTCTCTAGGTAAGTCTGGTCTGTGCTCTATTTATATGACTTTATCCCTTCGGCCTTCCATCATACGCCATGTTTCCAGTCGTGTTGAACAGAACTCATAAGTTAGTTCAGGTTGCTTTGATGGTTTATAGGGGGTCTTCATTGTTTTTGTTTATTGGTTGACGTAGCCCTTCGCAATTACTTGGAATTTCACGTTTTTACTGGGTTTTCCACATGAATGATTAGTCGAAGCCTTTTCAACCTAGAAGTGGTATTAGTTATCACACATTTTTTGTGTATAATTTTAATGGACCAGTACTTGTCTGAAACCATGGTACCTACATATTTCCCCTTTAAAGTCTACTCAAGTAGTCTTTGTTGCGCTTAAAACATAACTAGAAATACCGACCGTGTCCTGGGTATGTTTCAGTACGTACTTACGTACGGATCTCGTCAAGTTCAATTTTAACCAACTACAGTTAACTTAACCCATTTTTTATTGCACAGTTAATAATAAAAATATCTCCCGGTTGTACGAAGACCTTCAGCTTTATAATTCCGGATTCTACCTTCGATGAAAGCATTTACTCTTTTTTTGGCTAAACAAAAGACTTTCAACGCTAGGAAATAGTATTGGGTTATAAATATTGAGATCCTATCATTCTAAATAATGTTAATTAGGGAGAGCCTAACTTTGACAGCCATTTCTAATTCACGACAATAAATCCGAATCCTATTTTGATGTATAATCCATGGGCTTAAGTTGGTTTAGCTGGATATTTCTTGTTAACTTAAATTTTATGCGCAATCGACTGAAGTTCTATATGTCGGTGTAATCAAAGCCTTTCTAAAATACAGTAAATAGTGCCAGGGTTACGTACAAGCAGTGACATGACTAGACTGTTGATTGATAAGGTTGTACATACTCATTAGTTTGTGTGGCTCTGAAGTGTTAAACATACATAGATCACAGCTATTGCAATTAACTATAATGACCAGTAAATTTTATTGTTGCTCCAAACAATATTCCATTTATGAACAACATCAGTGTTAGACACATTACATTCTTACGCATAGCTGAACTTGGATATTTTTTAGACTGAAAATATCACGAGTAATTAATGTTTTTAATTACGTGTCATAGCTGATACCAGGAGTGAACTCATCCCACATCATCCATTCTTAAGAATCGAGAACTAATCAAGAATGTCGGTCATCATTGTAAATATGGGTAACATTATATCGGTTGACCTCATCAAAAAGAAGTAAAAGGGCATTCTAAGTTGTTTTTAAGTTTTCTTAAATAAAACAGGTGTTTAGTGCTTTTAGTATATGTGGTAGGTCTCTTTCAGATTGATATATTGCTTATCATATAAGTTAATTTATCTTTTTTACACCAATCACAGTTTCTTCATGAGGTTGCTTAAACCAACCTGGGTGTCTCATGGATTTCTGTCAAAGGACAAAGCTGTTGGTAAGTTTTCATCAGTTTTGTATGTCCGCTTCAGGTCGACCTATATATAGTTTAGATATACATCCTGATGGCTCACGTTTGGCCACTGGTGGTGTAGTCGACACATGTGGAGTTGTTGTTTTGTGGAATATGGCTCCTATTCGAGATCCAACTTTAGAGTCAAGTGATAACTCTTGTCTCAAGCTTTTTCAGATGGACAGTCATCAAGGTGAGGCTATAATTATAATACCTTTATTACTATAATTATGTTAAAATAATTCTTAGTATTTTGTTCGTTCGTTGTCAACTAGCTCCTTCCTAAGGGTAAACTTGTACTCGAATGTGTAATGGCAATAAGTTCCGCCTGCTTCAGTTTGGACACCCAGCTAGTATTCCAGCCCTCACACAAATCGAATGTTAGAGTGTGGCGCACACATATTTGTTTCCTCCATGTGCCAATAAATATATTTAGTGCTTCTTCCCAACATCTTGGATTGAGATATATTCCGGTAAGACCGTAATTTATGGACGACCTTTGAGCGGCGTCCGAGTGGCCTTGAGAACGTCCGTCTACTCACTAGGACTGAATGAGGGTTATAAACCAGTATGAGGAATTAAGGTTATGGTTTAAAGTTGATGGTTTGGGTTAGGAATTATATTTAGGTTTTTCATCACGAACTGACATCAGCTAAATTGTTGGCCTGTGATAATTATAATAATGTTATGACGTTTGGCGGAGGGGGATAATATGATCAATACATCCTCAACCAGAACAAAAACTAGTCTGCTTCTCGCGACTCAATCTTTCTCGGGTTTCGAACAATTTACGAAGTTTGACGGATGCGATCGGAAGTAGACTTATCCCCCGATAGTTGTTAAATGTGTAACGTGAACCCTTTTTAAAGCAGTTAAATGCCCTGGTACGGCCGAGGGTGTGGAGAGTCAGCTCCCCCTCTCGAAACTCTCTCACATGGCCACGCGTATTCAGCCACTGCCAGGGAAGTCCTATTCACTACACTTCATAACGTTGCTCCACTGCCTGGTGGATTAGACCTTTAGGTCAGAGGCTCCGGGTAATGCCCCCAAGAAACCACCCGTTTCGCTTTGGGCGTCCGGACAGTATCCGAGCTCACACAAATCGAATAATTAAGTGTGGTGTGTATATATTTGGTGCCTTCTTGTGCCAATGTTTATGTTTAAATGAATAAAAATGCTATCTAAACTTGCTAAAGTGAGTAAGGTAACCCATAACTGTGGTTTACTTGTTGATTATAATAATATTTCTATAGTAATCTACTGAATGATTAAACTACTTGTTTTCCTTCCACCCGATAACTGTAATCAGTGGTTTGAGACATTGCTCAGAACTGGTCACACCTGTGTAGTCATACTCATCATTAAATTCCCCAAATCCTGATCATCAATATTACTTCATTTTATGGATTTATCCTTTATTTTCAAAACCATATTCTTTGTGTTTGATCTTTTTCGCAACCAGAGACACTTCTGTTACTTCACCTGATTTGTTATCCACCTTGTTAATTTTACCTCGCTTTGTAATATTGTACAGCAACTTGGGGTGATACATGTTTCCACCAGTTCCCATATTGAATATAACCGTCAATAAACTAAAAATTCACAACTGAAACACTTTAGGCTAATATACTTCTTTGCCTTTTACAACAACAAAATTTTTTTTTCTTGAACAGCTTGTGTCAACTGTGTTCGTTGGTCACCATCTGGTCGTTGGTTAGCGTCTGCTGGAATGGACAAAGTTATTATGTTATGGTCGAAAACAGCGTAAGTCCTAATGTAGTTCTTCGACTTCACTCTATTATACTTCTATGTATGCATTTGAATTGTAGTTTCTTGTTTATTTTCAGTCTATAGAGATTCTGTGGGGCTTCATACTCGTATATGTCTGGTCAAGTCAGAACATGTGGCAAACTCTTATCTCAACTATTTAGGTCATATGGTATTAATCGCGACTGCCAACTTTCTGCACTTTTATTTAATTTTTTCACAGAAAATCTTTTGGAAGTGACTTTTTTTACTCTCAACTTTAAACGGATTATTCTTCCACCAAGAGATTCACTTGTCGACTTAGACTAAGCAGATGCCGCGGTTCTGTTTAGTAGACACTGAAAATTTACAGTTTTCTAAATTTTATGAGTAACAATTGAAGAATGTTTAAGACGAGTTTCTCTTCCCTTGATTGTAAAATGTTACTTAAGGAGAGGTTTACACCATAATATAACTCCTGTGAACCGTCTTTCTGTGTATATGATTTCCTAGCTAACCACTGATGAATTAGCTTTCAGACATTTGACAAAATGTTTTTACCGAACTTCTAAAAGAACAACATTTTACTACTAAAAAGTAGTAAGAGGATAAATTACCTCAAATTTGCTAAGGAGTGTTGATAGTGTAATTAATACCTAATTGTTCTCATAATTTTCTTTTTATACGATGTAGAGTTAACTGAGAGGGATGATTAAACAAAATATCTTTGTTTGTATATTCAGTAAAAAGTGACACGGACTAAAATATTATAAGCAGAGATGGATGATGGCTAGCAGTGGAATCCAGGACTCGCATTTTGTCCTGTTTGGGATGCAGGTACACTCAACCGACGAGTCACAAACAGGACGAAACGTCCATCCTGGATTCCACTGTTGGACACCACCTATCTCTGCTTACAATGCTTGGGATTTAAGGCAGTATCGAGGCAATCCGCATATAATGCAAATATTCCAATAAGAGACTGATCAATCGGAGTCCTAAGTATCAATAAAAAGATTCAAATAAACAATACAAAAACGAATTTAAATTATCTTATTTAATTCTCCAAGATGGTGGCGCTGATATTAAAATATGTCTTCATTACTCTATTAGTGAATTAATTCATTACTTTATTGTCAGAAATTATTTTTCGATACATTACGCCGAATCTGTAGTGTGCAATGTTCCCGTTTTCACATGATTGATTTTGTTCACTGTCTCCTCAGCTGTAATGTTATATCACTTTATACATGGATCATGTTGTAGAGAGCTCTTGTCAAATCTGATCATGTTAATATTATTTTGTTTACAGTGGTACATCTCGTCCAGTTCAGGTATTCGGTTCAAAAGAGCCTACCAAGTTTACGGAACATTGGCGTTGCGTATCAACACTTCGAGGTCACAGTGGTGGTGAGTTGTTTATAATGTCGACTAATTTCATCTCAAAAAACCTTGGTTAGTTGGTCTAAATACTTAACTTTCAGCTTTTAGATTATCCATGTTATTAACTGGACTTGAAACCGCGATTATATTGACAAATAATATCATAAATGCATCAAAGTATTTCACCTACGTCAACCTCAGAGGATAGTTGCTTGTGATATTTCTGACTGACACATTGTGTTTGATCATTCCTGTCTCCATTTAAGGACTAGGTTACACGCTTGTAGTTTATCAAATATGCCTTTATTTGGTTAAACATCGTCTATTAGTATTCACCATATTTAAATGCCATATTTCACAGTCGCGTAAAGTAGCACAGCTAATCCGGGGGTGGGTGGCTGCTATTAAAATCCTGGAAAGGATAATTATTGAATATATCATACCAAATTCAAGCACTAACTATCAACTTCTGTCATTCTGAACCAAATACTCAATGTGATGGTTCTAAAAAACGCTTGGCTAGTAAAACATCAGTTACCGATTTAGATCTTAATAAAAATTATCACCTTTTTGAGATGTTTTGGTTTTCTCCATCCTTAATTGTAATCATCATATTCCTATTCGCTACTTTTTTGAGGTGAAATTTTGATTTGTTTTTGCCAGAAAGATTTAAAGGTAATTAATCTCTTAGTTTGTCATCTTATAATAGGTTTAATCTAATCAGTGTGAAGCAATGGCTCATTGATCGAAACCTTTGATTTTTATCCAATTTGTAGGAGGTACGACTATCATTTCACCTATTTCGGTCTAGAAAATTGGGTGGCATCACTAATCTTCACATTTTATGTGACGTGTAACTAAGTGTACAAATTTGTATCTGGTATATGACTTAATTTGTATATTAATCATAAGTACATAGAATGTCACACAATATGTATTAGGTCACCTTATCATAATTCTCATTTGAACTGTTGGAAATAAAATGAACAACAGAGAAGTAAAAAACTATGGTAATAAAAAAACCCAATTTATAAAATATAGTACCCAAAGAAAGAATGAAAACCCGGATTAAAAAGTGTACAGAACGTCTCACTAAAATCTGACAACCATACAGTAAATAGTTAATTTGCAATAAATAAATCAATTGTCTCAAACTTGACTGTTCCTTTTGCAGATATCAGTCCATCGTCTCAGATTTCATTGTTCATGCATTTTCATAGCAATTACTCTTCGTTCCCGTCCTTTCCCTCTCGATCTTATATACTACTTATGCGGATATAAGTAGCTCACATCACAATACTACTACATTCAGCATTGATATTTCTAACATCTTTCATCCATTTCGAGTCCAATTATCTGAAATTTTTATTAAATTAAAGTATATATCATTATTTAATCATCTAACATCACTCATATTATTCTCGGTGATTAGGGTTTTTTCTTCTGAGTCAGATGAAATAACTTTTAAAGAAGCAATATTCATAACATCATTATCAGAATGAATTGATAGACTGTCTATATATTCTCTCCGTTACTACCATTTCCTGTTTTAATCTTATGAAACAGAATGGCCTAGTCGTCGGATCACTCAACTTACAATTATTATGTCACAAATTTAAGTCATTCTTTAACTGCCTCGATTTGTACAGTTTGGTACTAATATTGTGGTGTACTACTGATGTCGGTAGATATAAATAGCATGTATCACTAATCGAAAGTGAAATGCATGGAGGTAGAAGGCTAAGAACATCGAAGAAACAGAACGAGAACAAAGAATGATTGATGTGGAAACAAGAGAACAATAAAGTGTGAGACGATTGATTGATATTTACCAAAGGAACAGTCAAGTTTGAACAATTGATTGACATTTTGCAAATTAAGTATTTATATTACGGTTCTCACATTTTACTAAGATGTTCTGTAATTTTGTGTTCAAATATATTTGATTGTCCTCGTTCATTACAATAGTATCGTGTATACGCTAACGATTAATACACCACGTACAATTCTGACTTGTTCCCAATCTACCAGGAAGACTAATAATCTATCTCTTATGATTTAAACTTAACCTACATGACTATATGGTTAAAAGCAAGATACTATTGATATATCCCTTTCTATCAAATATCAAATTGAATAAACAATGAACGAAGTTAATATTTGTATTAAAGTATCTACAGATTAGATTTCGGTGTATATTTATATTATTCTCTCATAGTTTTTCATAGGATTATTCTACTGGGAATTTTTATTTCTCTTATTCTTTAGATATTATTGACTTATCTTGGTCTCATGATGGAAATCGTTTAGCTTCTACTAGTGTAGATAATTCTGTAATTGTTTGGTGTCGTCAAAAACTTCCTAACGGTTCAGGTTATACAAGCAATTCTTTCTATTTACAAGCAACTTTAAGTGGTCATAAAGGTTTTGTTAAAGGTGTTACTTGGGATCCAGTTGGTCGTTATTTAGCTAGTCAAGGAGATGATTTAACTGTGAAAATATGGCGTACTGCAGACTGGCAGGAAGAAGCTAGCATCAGTAAACCATTTACAAAGGTAATGTTAATGATACGTTAATTTTATAAGTTACACTTATTAATATCTGGTACTCGAACACCTGATTATGAATTCTTATCCGCTTATTCGTTCTTCAGAGTTTTCCTAAAGTTGGGCTACGGACAATGACGACGACATTCTAAATGAGAACAAAAGCTTTAATTCAAGTTTTGTTTATATACAGAGAACAAGGTTATGCACGGATAACCTTAACATCCTGGAAGGATGCTAAATTTAGTAACAAAACAGACAAATATTCAGTGTGCTGCATATCCGGTCGGTTTTCTAGAAGTTCACATTAGATGGTGATTAGGCTTAATGTTTTTAGTCTTCTTGTGGCTTCGGAAAACTTTTTTGAAAGATTCTCGAGAGCTCGCAACATGAAAAGTATTGCTGGGCATTGAGAATACTTCTTTTGATTGAGATCAGAAATAGTAACTGTGTTATGGCTTGCTGCAAGATAAATCGTAAGCTCTATTGGCCAATAACATTCATTTCACTATCTAAACGCAATCGGCTTCTCTTTCATTGACAAATATTGTCTAAATCTTAATCTATCATTATGCTGTAGGCGAACACATATTACGTGTAGTAAGACAATTTGTTTGTTTCTGTATTTAAATTATCTTATTTTTGTTGTTGTTAATGTTTTACTATCCAAGATCAGTTTCTAGCCGAGCCCTAAATAAGTGGTTCATACTTTTTAGCACTTATTAAGATGGTACATTTACACATTCAAGTTAGATGATGTTTCCTTTAATAATAATAACATTCTATGTTTTACTCGATACTTTACCCTTAATATTATTCTTCATAGTAAGTTAAAATCCATATAATCATTTGTCAAATGATTGTTTAAACATGTATTGTTGTTATTACCTCAGTTGTTTAAAAAATTGCTGCATTTTAGGCTAGTGGACAAAGTCAAGTTATGCGTTTGTCATGGAGTTTGGATGGTTCAACTCTTGCTTCACCGCATGCTATAAATAATGGCTTTCCTACTGCTAAACTTATTGATCGAACGAATTGGTCACCAAGTTTAGATTTAGTTGGACATCGTAAACATGTCATTTGTGCAGTAAGTTAAATTATTGAATTTATTTGACTAATATCTTCAACAACGAATCATTTATATGGAGTATATTTTTGTTGTATTTCATAACTTGTCAAAATCAATTAAAAAATGACAGCTATCCGATAGCCAATTCTGTTTCAATAGCTCTTAACTTAATTTGATGATCGGCTTTGTCTATTGTAACAGTATTCCCCGTTCATGCTATCTGGAGTGGTAATGAATTTAATATCCTACGGCAAAATTTTATTTGTGGTGAGTGTAGGGTTCTTCAAACGGATAATCGATATTTAGTTATTCTATCTTCTTACAAGTGGATAAAGTTTGAAAGTTCTTTCTACAGACAGCACTAATCCATTAGCCATGTATTTCTGGTATTACCTATAACGTTTTTAGAGGTAATAAGTTTAATTAAACTCACGAAAAATTCCTGTATTACAGTCTCAAACAGTTGTTCTTCGAAATGTGCAATCACTTTCCTAGATCTTCATGATCTTTGATACTAATCCGATTCGCTTCTCAATTTCATCAACAAGAAATAATCTTTCTCAATATGGATAATCAGATTCAATTCCTTGCAAACCTCTATCCTTTATGCACTGAATTTATATATTTTAAATATCTAGACTGACTTAAATTAAATAGAGCGTTGTTCCTAATTTAACAGTTAAAAGTATTCTCGGTGGGCCCCCAAATACCCTGGTACGGCTGAGAGTGGAGAGAGTCAGCTCTCTTTCTCGAAATGATCCCACATGGCCATGTGCATACAATCACTGCCAGGAAAGTCCTACTCACTGCCTTCTCGTGGTGGTGGTGTTGTTCACAAAATTGAGAGGATAGAAAGCGAATGTCCGGCTCTTTAGCCAGGTTGGTGGACACGGAGAGTTCACCTAGTGGAGTTGGGAAATTCTGTACATGAGCTCCAGGATCTTGAGGAAACAAATGGCGTATGAACCTATTGTGGGTCACCGATCGCCATGTTACTGCATTTCTCGACGTTGCTCCACTACCTTGTGGATTAGACCTTTAGGTCAAAGGCCAGTTCAATAAATTGATCGATATTTTTATCTTTTACTTATTTTCTATTTTCAGCGTTACAATCCTAATGTTTTACGTAAACAAGATGGATCTGGGATTCCGGTATGTTGGTTTTATCTTTATAAATTATTATACTTGGTTATAGTATTGACATTATATTGTTAAATAAATTATCTGAACAAAAGACAAATTCATCTAACATTAACAAGTTTTGTTAAACCTAGTGAATACTGATATACTTTCCCATGTCCTTTATGGCTTGCTTGAATATCTTGGCTACATGTTAGCGAAATCTAGATATTTCAACAAGTTATTCATTATGTCTATTAATCACATAACCTATTCAGGCACATTTATGAAAAGTTCACGACTTTTCGTTGTACAAGTTACAAAAAAGTACAATTATAAACATCATCATGGTTGCTGACAATATGCATCGAAAAGAATGAACATTAACCAGATGTGGATTCTTAAACTGTTCACATCTAACTGTCGATCATTCAATATTTATTATGAGGATCAATCATGAAATAAGAAACAGTAATTTGTTGAAATACTTTGTTTTTCATCATGACTCTACACTAATATATATATGATTTACAATAACGTTACGTAGTAATTAGTATAATGATATATCGATTATAAATTAACATTGAGTAATTCGAAGAAAGAGGATTAATAATAATAATAATAATCAAAGTAATTATTCGAAAATTAAGTAGTTGCTATGTTGCATAATATTAAAAAAAGAGAATTGTTCGTTTCAACTGCTCCTGTGGAGTCAGTCATATAAGGCATACAATTCAGCAAGTTCGTCATCGTATAACAAAACACCATCCGTTGTAGTTGAGCAAAGGACAGGTAAGAGTGACTAAGAGTTCTATTCTCGTTCACTTGATGGATATAGGTCATCAAGTGGAACTGAATTAAGCTTTTAAGGTTATCCACCATATTCCATCAAATTTGCCACATGGTTTACGAGTGCGTCCTTTGCTCATTACTGAAGCCATTGCAATCCATATTCACAAACATAACTTTTTCATCAAAAAGAAGTTTATACAACCACTCTCACTACGTTGGCCATCGGTATAGGGGAGTTTGTAGCAGAATTTCGATAAACTATTTTCGTATCCCCTCAACTTTTTGTATTTTATTTATTCTCGACATTCTTCTCTAGATTCTTGCATAAGTACTATAATAATGACCATTCATCAAAATATTTTGGTAGTTCCTTCTTCTTTTTTGAATCTATTATGCAACATAGCAACTACTTGATTTTCGAATAATTACTTCGGTTATTATCAATCCTCTTTCGTCCAATTTATAATCGATATGCCACTATGTAATTATTACGTAACGTATCCATTCAATAAGTTAGGGAAGTCCTACTCACTGCCTTCTCACGGTTGCGGTATTGTTAGCGAATTTGAAAGAACGAAAAGCGAATATCTGGCGCTTTAACCGGGTTGATAGATATGGAGGATCCATCTAAGGGATTTGAAAAACCCTAATTCCAAACCAATGATGCACATGGACTCCAGGATCTTGATGAAACAAATGGCATATGAATCTATTGTTGGTCACCGGCTACCATGGGACCACACCTCTTAACGTTACTCCATTGCCTTGTGAATTACTTTCATGTCAAAGGCTCCGGGTGTGGCCCCCTAAGAAAACCACCTGTTTTGGTTCGGGCGTCTGGACAGTCTGGACAGCTCTCATACAAATCGAGTGATTTATATGGCACACATCTGTTTGGTGCCTTCTTGTACCAATGTTTATATGCATAAATAAATAAATAAACAAATTGTTTATATTAAATAACACCCAACCTTGTGGTTAATTGCATGTTTGCATAGTAGGATTTATGTTATTAGTATTAGTATAAACAACTTTTTTTGTTTTACAGCTATAATTTATTGTCCATAATGACAACAAATTCTTCATAATTAAACTGTTAAACTTACCATCAACAAACAAAGTATCCACTTTAACTACAAATCTTCGCCATCATTTCAGCAAACAATATCATTTGTTATATTTACATTTATATATCATATTCAATTACGTTCTTGTAACTATAGTTGTTTTTCTAAACTAATCGACACGGTTATTCATAAGGTTTTGAAAAATTATCTTTTATTTTTCTTGTTTTAGGGTGCTGTTTGTTTAGCTCTTGGCAGTAAGGATCGTTCTGTTTCTGTATGGGTAAGTAGATGTAAACTGTGGAATATTTTGTTATGTAAAGTTGTTCATAGTCTAATTGTTTACTTATTCTCTAATTAGTCTTTTTTTAAGTATACTTGTTTATTATCAGATTTTAAGATTACATGGAGAATCTGATACTGGTGTGTTTCTGATTTGTAAGATCTGCAAGATTTACAAATGTAGTTATTGAGATTTGTGGTATACGCTCTACCTCCATGATGTGTTGGTATTTGCGGATCCTGTAGTGTGCATCCGTTATCATTAGGTGTACCATTTTTCTTCCACTTTGCTCAGCTATTTTCCATCCTAATGAGCAGTTGATTGGAGGTCTATATCTTACACTTGTTGGTAGAACATGCACGCTCTACCTCATTTTTTTGACTTCACTTAAAAAAAGGTAACTGTTAAAGTCCAGCCAAGTGACTGAATCATTTCTTGCTCATTATAAGGTCTAATGGCTATTGGTTCGATTTGGTTTAAAAGCTATACGTGGACACTGTTTAAGATTTTCAAACTTTATCGGCATAACTTTCCAGTTCTCTTTAGTTTGCGAAAGATTTTCACTTGATTTCAGTCGTTGGTTGGAATTACTTTTTAATTGAATAGAAATTACAAAACTGCCTAGTTAGTTATCCTTCATTAATAATTTCAACATAAACTAATACTGGTTGGGGGTGCGAGACTTTAATTAATGGACGAATCAATCAGATTTAGGATAACAGATCTTGGATTTTGGCGTGAAATTCATTCATTCCCTCATTCAGTCTCCTAGTGAATAGAGAGACGTTCCCAAGGTCACTTTGACGTCGTCCAAAGGTCGTTCATAGACTATAGTCTCACCGGTACAATTCTGGGCTTTCATCCGTCGACTTTTATTTGAACATTAAGCCACAAATGTTACAATGCACATGATGATTTCCACTGAACTACTTCTTTCTAAATAGGGAAAGTTAAAACAGAAGTCATTTATAATCTGTCAATCTTGTGTTTTCCTAACCGAAAGTTTTTAGGTGTTTATCAATTCTTGTTCATAGTTATAGCTAACACTAAACACTAATTCCACAAGATCAGTGTTTTCAATTCCAAGCAATTGTTTTCTCTTCTACAAGTTGTTCTTATCAGAAAAAAAAGTCCGCAATATGCAGATTATTTAACTCATTCTATGTTTACCATTTTTCATGAATATACCACTTTAGAAAAATTTATTTTGTCTTGATGAAGAATTCATCATTTGTCCTGGTACGGTCGAGAGTGGGGAAACTCAGCTCTCCCTTTCCAAATGCTCTCACATGACCACGTGCATACAATCACTGCCAGGGAAGTCCTACTCACTGTCTTCTCGTGGTGGGGGTGTTATTTACAAAATTGAGAGGATGGAAAGTGAATGTCCGGCTCTTTAACCAGGTTGGTGGACACGGAGAGTTGACCTAGTGGAGTTGGAAAACCCTGATTCCAAACCACTGGAGCACATGAGCTCGAGGATCCTAAGGAAACAAATGACATATGAATGAATTATTGGTGACCGATTGCCATGTTACTGCATTTCTTGACGTTGCTGTGCTCCACTACGTTGTGTACGAGATCTTTAGGTGAAAGGCTTGAGTTGTTGCTCCCTAAGTTAACCACCTGTTTCTGTTTGGCCCTTGTGCAATATCTCAGCCCTCAGAGAAATCGAAAGATTTATGTGTAGCACACATCACTTTTATTAAATATAAATTTCCTTCAACTGTACGTTAACAATGGATGTGATATCTTTAAAGGCAAATTATCTATTAGGTTGTACCAGACAGTTTTAATTAGTGCTTGATATTATGAACAGAAAAAAGCAATATATTCTTGTTCATGCTAATGGTTTGTGGGAAAGTCATGAACTAATCCGATTTGTGTTATTAAATAGCATAAATTAGATGAGTTTTGTTACTATGGTTTTGTTTTAAGAAACATCCAATTTAAATTTAGTTTTCATTTTGAACTGGGAAATGTGGAATGATTCACGATGTCTGATTCAGATACACACGTTTCCTATGTGCTTGACTGACCAACTGTACGAATTTGAAGAATGTAAAATGACTAGGAAGGTTTAATTGCCAAACTGAATAAATAAGTACACAAATTATTGGTATACACATTTGTCCGTCTGATTCAGACAACGGCATGTAGATTGCGACCTAGATGTCGTGCATGGTCGGTAGCATGGATCACTACGATTTATCATTTACTATTTAATCTTTAAATTGCATGTGAACTCAGGTACAATACTCTACCAGTCTTACTCAGCCTATCAAAACCAATGAAAGCCAGCCTTAGAGCATAAAACATCTGTTTTATATTGATCTTAAACTTAGCAAGCTTGCTTATCCATACAAAATTTTGAAACCAGGGTCAGTTATATTGAATGCTAAACCTCGCAAATGTGTGCACATCGGTTCAGGTTGTCACACCTCATCAGCTCAGCAAGATGAAATTGTCAAGGGAAATTCCAGAGTAGTTGAATCAGTAATAGTATTAGTGTTAATAAAGCAAATGAGTGGAGTAATATGGTTTTTAGGGTGACCTAAGAACTAAAAAAAAGACAAAAGATAAACAGACGTCAGCCAAAGATAACTATTTTGAAGTATATCATCCAGTCTCCAACCATTGGTTACAATGATCGTACGTACCTTCACCAAGTAATTTGCACCTACTCAGAAACTTCAGGTCTTCACACAACAAGACAGTGCCTAGTCTCTCGGTCGAAGCTTAACAATCTTAATCTCAAACTTCTGTTGGTCAGTGACATAGCACGTCCTGAGTATCCTGAACATATATAACCCATGGCTCAGAGATCCTAAACTCTAATAGTGATGTTTTGTTTTACATTTACTAGAAAGTTCTGTTCCTTTAGCGAGTTAAGTCAAAATGCCAACTTTTCAAACTGTATTTTTATTTTAATTGATATCTATAACTTTTTCAGTCGACAGCGGGTCGTCGTGCACGAATTGTTGTTCATGATCTGTTCACTAATTCTGTTTGTGATTTATCATGGTATGTTACTATTCTGATTTTTTTGTTAAAATAGCGTTTTAGTGATACTATGAAAGTAAATTTACTGTGATGAAACCTCAACAATTGCCTTACTGTGAAATATTTTCACTAAATATGACTGCAATGCAAAACATTGTTTATGAAAATAACTTGTAAAGGTTATTACACTAGAATGCTCTTGAGGAAACAGTTCAACTATCAGTAAGTGAGGAAAGTCTATGTCATACATCTCCATTAAAGTGACATTTAAGTGTCATTGGTTAACAAGTAAACTCCGAACAATAATAAATAATACATTCTTTGGAGTTTCGTTACTCATCACTCCTCCAAAGAAGAAAGTTAGGGAAACTCACATCAAAATGTAGTAGCAGTCTATGAAGTTATTGGTCATTGGACTGAACAATATTAGTAGCCTCAGACTACCTCGTTGAGATCTTTTTGATTATCCCGCCTACTAGTTAAAGATGTTGGGTTAAAATCGACCGCAATCGCTCAAACGCATTCAACTTTTATTTTCCTTTACTTTCTGCATTTCAAAGTTATTCTGTACTTTGAAATCCTCGAGTTAATTTATTCTTCGCGGATCATATTCTCCATGTCCAATATTTCCAATACCACTGATATCACTATTGTTGTGTCGAACAGCCGTCCGGGTCTCTTACTGAAATATACACTACCTGTCTACAAGTTGAAACAGCTCCGTGCGTATAAAAACCAGGAGTGACTAGGAAGCTTTATTGGCTTACTGAGTTGAAATATGTCCGAAAACTCATTCACGAGCGTAGATCTGTTTTTTTCACAGAAAATTAAGCCAGATTTTTAAATAATAACATATAATTGTTCCTTTTGGATAATTAAGCCAAAGCATACGCCTATTAACATCAATCACTTCTCATTTGACTTAGAACTGATGTCGAATTGATTCAGGTTTTAAGCTACTGCTTCTACTTCGTTGGTATGCTGATATGATGTGACAGGTTGGATGAATACAAATATATCTTAGATTCTATTTGGCTTAATGCAGCGAGAAAATATCTTGTTTTTCTCAGTGTTACATATTGTTTTATAGTGAACTATACATGAATTAATACCTGGTTCATTTGATCGGCTTTTGAGTTACATTTTATGCATAATATTTAATAATATTTTCACCTATTCAATCGGAAATAAGTTGAGCATATTTTCAACATACCAACATACCATCAGCGCTGATGAACTACTAATGAGTTCACCAGTGGCGAAACTTGGAAACTATCACCAAGTATCTTCCATATGCATATATTCAAATGCAGGTATTGAATATATACATATTGGCGTAAATGTGCGTGTTTGCTAGTATTCTGTGCATGTAATTATGGAAAGCACAGACAAGTCCACACCTAAAAATACATATATGCACAGAAGTTTACCCTTGCAAGTATATGATACATGCATGTATAGAATGCATAAGCACAGGCCCGTATACTTCATAGTATACATATAGGTATAGATTCGAACACCCCAAGATCAGCAGCATTTTCACTGAATGAATATCAAGTATTCAAATCAGTATGTAAGTAATTCATCATTGACAATGTACTCACTTCACTTTTTTAATAAAGTGAAATTCCGAAAAAAATAAATGCATAGAATATTTAACCAAAACTGTTTATATTTAATCATTAATGAAGGAGTTCTGATGGTCGTGAATTAATGGCTTGCTCACTGGATGGCTCTGTTTGTTATATGGGTTTTACTCACAAAGAATTAGGAACTCCATGGTCACTTAAAGAAGTTGTAAGTTGTTTAATCTTAAAACATTTTATGTAATACTCTGTATACTAATCATATTGTATGAAAAATTTATAGTGCTGTGTTTTGTATTTACGGGTATATGTTGGGGTGATCCAGAAATCGTTTGCAAAAGACAAGCAAGCATCAAGAAACACTAAGAAGTGTTTCGTCCGATCAGCGTTCATTTGGAGTCTTGGCCAGAAATATCAAGGTAGCGAAACGTCACATGCGGAAGCCCTGATTGGTTGGCTACTACAGTGCTACTATGTTTAGTAGCATTCCAGAATATTCCAGCGACCCAAGGACATATAGATATATTATAAAAACCCTATATTTTCTGTAATAAAATGGACCTCGGAGTAAAGTATTTCCCCTCATACTTGTGTCTTCTCTCTGGTGTTCAAGTCGCTGTGCAGTTCTAGCTTTCGGGGTACCCGAGTAGCTTAGGAAACTAATATAGCGTTCAATCGATAAGACTTATCAGTATATGAATTGATAGTTTGCTCAGAAAGACTGACTTGTATAGAATAGGTTAATTTTCCATCAGATTATACATCTATTTAGTTGCTTCATCATCTTCCGCTAAATGTTAAATGACCATCACACTTAATACGGGCCAACAATTCGTATATTTCTTGATGTCAGGGGCCTTTTTTCGTTTGTTCGATAAAACTGTACTCTAAGATTTTCTGTTAAAAAAATAGTGTGTCTGAGAGGTTTACTAACACTTTAACGGCTCTGTACTCTTTTTAAATCAAAAAGAGGTATATTCAGAATATTTAAAACGAAATGTCATTTATATCACAACCGTTCCTGCTCTAGACTATGAAAATAAAGTTTTCAATTGTGGTATCGTTGCTGTTGTGAAACAATTGATCGCTCATATTGTACATTGATGTTAGTTGTCATCTTTGTTTATACACTACTTAGTTAATATTGCTTTTGTTGTATAGACCAAAGAACATGCTATTCTTCTGTCACTGTTATTATTCTCATATTAATTTCAAGATTTCTGCTCCGAAAAAGTTACACTTCCATATCAATTCTGTTTTTAGATTCAATTACATTACAAAATTTATGGACAAAGTTTATTAGATAAATTTCGTCCAATTACATCGAATGGTTTATCCACAGAAGTAGATTTTTCTGATGAGAATAAAGACAATTCAAGTATACTAAATCAAAGTGATATCTTACTAGAAACCCCTGAAGCTTTAGCTTTGCAAAAAACTCAAGCTGAATTACGTACAAAATTAAAGCATTCACCAACAAGAGATAAACAAGCGAAGTGTCTTCCAAAAGGTGTAAGTACTTTGATTCTTTCTTATTCACAATATGAAATATCGAATTTTTATGACCAAAGTTGTTTTTTCTTTAAAAAAAAATGTCTTCGAAGTACGATTGAATATATGGAAGTTTTGGATATGATCATGTGAATGGTGATAAAGTGTGATGATTTGATTTTTGTCAGTTAAGTAAAAATCCAACTGGTAGTGCACAATACTTTGTTGAAGTAAAGAGAATGATCACTTTTTAATAATTAAGTTTATGCTTTGTTTATTATAACTTACGTAATACTGTCAATAAAAAATCCTTATGATCAGTTGCTTAATTAGAATAATGACGGAGTGTGGGTTTTAGTAGTAAAGTTTAGAGATTATAATTATGAAATGTGGACATGCCCTCGTACGGCCGAGAGTGGGGAAACTCAGCTCTCCCTCTCCAAATGCTCTCACATGGCCACGTGCATACAATCACTGCTAGGGAGCTCGCACTCAATGCCTTCTCGCGATGAGGGTGTATTTTACGAAATTGAGAGGATGGAAAGTGAATGTCCGGCTTTTTAACCAGGTTGGTGGACACAAAGAGTTGAACTAGTTGAGTTGGAAAACCCTGATTCTAAACCAATGATGTACATGGGTTTCGGGATCCTGAAGGAACAAATGGTATGTAAATGAGTTATTGGTCACCGACTACCATGAGACTGCATCACCTAAAGTCACTCCACTGCCCTGTGAATCAGATTTTTAGGTTAAATGCTCCGGGTATGACCCCTTAATAATGCCACCTACTTCGTTTGGGCACTCGGCAGTGTCATAGCCCTCACAAAATCGAATGATCTTTGTGGCGCATATCTATTTCTTGCCTCCTTGTACCAATATTTATGTGTTGAAATAAATAAATAAATAAACTATGGACATAATAATATGTCTTATATGCTTAAGTCGTCCTTAGCTATGCAGTCAAATATGTTACCAATGAATTCTATAGTGTAGATCACAAACTAACTATATAAAACTAGAAAGTATTTGACGACGAATCGACTAAAATTAGCAATGTAAACCTTTGGATTACTGTCTTGGTAGCTTGAAAAATAAGTACTTTCTACGAGGTCTTGTAGTCTTGGGTTGTATTCCTTGCAAGGATGCACTTTTCTAAGGAATCCCGTACTATCTCGATTCAGCTATTCAGTCCTTTCTGGTTTCTGATAGTTGTTTGGTTACAATCTGTCCGTAATCTCCACGGTAATTATATACTAATAAGCTACTGTTGAATTTAAAATGTTTGGCTAGTGGCCTGTTGAAATCTGATAAAGGAAAACGGCGAATTTAAGTTTTCAAGCGTACATGTTTGTTTAAATTGATATGAAGTCTTTATTGAGTGAATGATCTTCAGGTGGTATGTAAAGAAATGACACAACGATGCACTAAAGAACATCACATCTTTCATGAGCTCATAATCTGATATACAACAATCCATCACTATGATTAAATAAAGAGGAATTCATACCCTTGATTTACTCCCAAAACATCATTTATAAGTAGTCGTTTAAATCAGTCGTCATAAGAAGTTAATTTTATTCAATAATTTAATACAGACTCAGTGTTCTAGAGATTAAGCGTTCGCGTTTGAGGCCAATCGTCCTAGGTTTGATCTCCTCATGCGGTATTGTGAATGGGCATTGTTCAAAAGTCCTACAGTAGGAGGTAACGGCCATCCGGTGCTTCCAGGTTTACAGTGGTGGCCTAACGTAGATCAGTTCATAATTTCAATGGAATTCAGCACATTACCGCATACTGAAAACTTCACGTCTCACGACGATTGTAGCATCATTTAATGAGTCAAAATCAGAAAGGTTACAAATACAGTCAGTCAACAGCAACATAGAATCTGAAATATATCTATATGACTTCAAGTCTCTACATCTTGTCAACACAATGAGATAAGATCATCAGGAAAAATGCCAAAGAATTTGAGCTAACAACAGAAAAGATCAAACGAATAATAAGATCCGAAAAAATTATGAATTCTCGAAATACAAAAAAACGAAATAATTTTAAAACTCAAGATTTAAGGAACAAAAAAGAGTGAATGCATTTTGCTCTCCCACCCCCATCCACCAGTTACAACCGATTCCGAACTATATCACCCAATTTTTTTCTCAGTTATTGGTCATTATGTTGTTGCGTATAACTTAGTTGTATCTATCGATTTCTTAATTGACAGTTATCCATAGAAATTTTGTGATTGTTTTGAATATTTGTTTTTTTTCATTGCTCAATTTGTATTATTGTTGACATTATTTGTGTTTGTTCTCATTTTAGCCATCCAAACAGATTGAAACTGTAAGTAAAGACGGACGACGAAGAATAACTCCTAAATTTCTAGGTCATTTGGACAGGTATGTTTATTATTATGGTTACTATGTTGTAGTGAATATCTAAATGATGATAGGTTTCTTCATAGAATGTGCTTTTTTTATAGTGGACTCATTTCATTTATCTCGGCGGCTTTCTCCCTGAAGAGAGAGAGAGTCACATTATCCAAATGAAGAATCTTCACTCGTGATTGAAAATTATATTGACTTGTGTACAGATTTCCTTCTCTAAGCCTTGATTCTAATAATAAAAATACTTTTATTTTCCTTCCGCAATTCCATCCAGTCCAGTTTTTTCCTACCATATGCTGAATGAATAAGTTAGAAGAGCGCTTGTAGTTTGTATATCATGATGTGATATCAATCTGAGAAACCATTTAGCTATGAATTTTCTATGGATTTAAATTTCTCAGGCAAAGTCCACTTACTACAAGTAGTTATAGGTTGAATACGTTAGGCGAGTTGATATAAACTCGGTTGCAATTGTATTCATTTTTTATCTTCCTGCTAATCTCAACTTAAGTGTCATTCTTAATTCTTAATTGTTTCATCTCATTTCATTGGAACTGTATTTCTTATGTTTAGATTTATATTGTGTGTAAAATTGATTCCATATTTTCAGAAGGGGTTTTGTGGAGATTTTTAGAAATTTCACTGATTGAAATACTGAGTCATTTGAAGCTAGACCACCACCTGGAAGCACTGGACGGCCGTTTCGTCCTAGCATGGGACTCCACAACAGTGCGCATCCACGATCCCGCACCCCTCGAGATTCGAACCCAGGACCCACCAGTCTCGCACCAGGCGCTTAACCAACTAGACCACTGAGCCGGCCGGCATCCAACGGTGTTAATGTCTAACTTCAACCAATCCACGAAGTTGCGCCACCGTACACCATTGTCTTCAGCGCACTGCTGAGAAGTCCAGTGCTTCCAGGTTTTCCATGGTGGTTTAGCTTCAATTGACTCATGATTTCAATCAGTATAATTCCATATTTGTCTATGGTCTGGATTTCTTAACGTCTTCTACATTAATCCCTAAGTATTATATGAAATCCTATCATCTTGTTAATTGATGTCATATGTACTATTTTTTTCATTTCTTACGTAATCTTTCATGTATACTATTCATACAGTCTTAAAGATTGGAATTGAACGACTGACTTAATTATGTTAACTTTAGTTTGTCTCTCTTGACCTGCGACTTAATCCATCATATTGACATAATTAAGTCACCAATCTAAAAACAAATCTGTCGACTTTGTTCTGTCTCATATAATAAGCACCTAAGTTGATCATTCATTTTTCAAAGAAAGAGTTACATTATTTCACGGTGAATAAACACGTTCAATTATATTCAAAACAAGCGTTGACTGATTAAAAAAGAATAAACTTTTCCCTGTTGTAACTTTGTGTGTGGGAATAATTATCTTTTTTAGTATTGAAAAAAGTACAAAATCCAGCATTTTTCTGTTTATTTAGTATATTAGTTCTGCGTGCCCCCAAATGCCCTAGTACGGCCGAGAGTGGGGAGAGTCCGCTCTCCCTCTCCAAATGCTCTCACATGGTCACACGTATATAGCCTCTGCCAGGGAAGTCCTACTCACTGCCTTCTCGTGGTGGGGGTGTTGTTTACGAAATTGAGAGGATGACAAGCGAATGTCCGGCGCATATGTATTTGGGGCCTCCTTGTACCAATATCTATGTGTTAAAATATTAGCGTAATCTTTACTAGGGACTTCCCTTTAATTATCCAACGCTATATTCATATGTCTCATGGGAACAAAGTTCTGTAGAGCATCCCAAATTTCCAGATTGTAAAACAAACGATATGAAGTCAAATCTTGAATTGAAATCCCTAGTGAAAGTTATGCTCTTACATACATTATTTAGTTATTGAATGAACAGAAAAATCCTAGGCACGTATCATCCAAATTGATCCAATTTTCTTTGTTTATAATGCTTGTGACTTAAGGAAATATCTAAGCAATCTGCATAGGATTCACATATGCCAATAAGAGAGTGATCAACTGCAACCCTAAACATGAAACAAACAGTACAAGAATGAATTAAACTTCACTCATTGTACAAGTTAGTGGCTATCTGGACTCAGTAGCTAAGTGGAGAGCGTTTGAAGTGAACGGTACTGGGTTCGAGCCCCATAGTTTATGTTGAACTCTGGGATGCAGACACATCCAGTCGACGAGTCCTACATAGGATGAAACGCGCGTTCTGAATTCGACTTATGGTCATCATCATATCTGTTCCATAGATTTCATTTTCTGTGTTAATTTGGCTTCAAATTTACTAATATTTCAAGTTTGTCTATTTTAAGCTTGTCTAAAGAACATAATTTTAACAGTATTTTACTTTTTATATCTTTGTATTATTGGGTGATAAAACTTGAATTACTGTTTCATGTAATCGCATGTTATTAATTGACTGAAAATTACTTAAAAATGATAGTGTCCAAATTGTAACAGTGAAACACTGTTTGTTATCAGAATGAATTTTGTGGAGACTTTAGGAAATTTCACAGGTTGAAATCATGAGTCAGTTGAAGCTAGACCACCATTAAAAACCTGGGAGCACTGGACGGCCGTTTCATCCTAGTATGGGACTCCTCAGCAGTGCGCATCCACGAACCCGCCCTCCGCGGGGTTCGATCCCAGCACCTACTGGCTTCGCGCGCGAGCACTTAACCAGGTCTGTTGTGAGATATCAGCTCACTGAAGACAATGGTGTTCGGTGGCGCAACTTCGTGGATTGGTTGAAGTTAGACATTAACACCGTTGGATGCCGGCCGGCTCAGTGGTCTAGTTGGTTAAGCGCCTGGTGCGAGACTGGTGGGTCCTGGGTTCGAATCTCGCGGGGTGCGGGATCGTGGATGCGCACTGTTGTGGAGTCCCATGCTAGGACGAAACGGCCGTCCAATGCTTCCAGGTTTTTTTCAATGATGGTCTAGTTTGAAGTGGCTCATGATTTCAACATGTGAAACACTGTTTGTAACCAGAACTAATTCAACAACATATCCTCTATTCAGTACTGCTTCATACTCTAATAGATATCTAATATCATGTAAATAAATTTATTCATATACTATGGATCCAAGGTTGTCTTGTGAGTAGATTGAGGAAAAACACTGTCAATTAATCATATGACCACAGCTTACATTTGTAAAACCAAGTAAGCAAGAGTTAAGTGTGAATGACCTAAAGTCTGTTAACCTATAAGACAGAATAAAACTAGGATTAACCTTTTGTTTGTTTGTTTTTTAAATTGTTTTTATACCCATCTATAATTATCTGATAGTATATTCAAGGTTGTATGAAATAATGTCTAATTTTTCTCAATCAGTGACAACTGACCGGACAACATAAGTTGAGAAAGAAACGAATTGATTTTCGATATGTACCTTTCAGCTTTAAAGGTCAACAACGCTAATGCAGTGTTTTGTGTGAGCAGTTTAATTCATCTGTTTCACTTGTTTGATAAGTATAATGAACAAAGAATTAGGTGTGTATAGTATCAAAATATATTAGTTGCTTTCGTTTGAATCAAGTTATTCAAGTGAATGATAACAGAATAGTCTGAATTCTATTTTAATTACTTCAACTTCTTGTCTACACATAGCATATCCAAAATCTTAATAATTGAATTCATGAGCCGATCATGAATCGTATGAAGTTAGGTATCAACGCCGTTAGATGCCGGCTCAGTAGTCTAGAGGTTAAACGTTTGCCCGTGAGACTGAACGTCCTGGGTTCGTGTCGTGGATCGTGGATAAGCACTTCTGAGGAGTCCCACATTAGGATGAAACGGCCGTCCAGTGTTTCCAGGTCTTCTTCAGCTGAGTGTATCTGTGTCTATTCTATAAAACATTTAATGGCTGAAGTGAGGCGATTCGCACATTATACACATATAACAACAAAGCCTAATCAAAATCCCATTCTGAATATTAACAAGGATATCCCTACTAATAGTGATATGAATGGCGAATAATTTTATAATCTGTTTTTACTAAGTCGAAACTCAATAAATTTGAATAAAGCTTTTCTATTAACGTCAATCATTGTCTCCTTTTCCCCATTCTTCTCTGTATATCATAGTCCTGATGAAGATGCTAATTCCAATCCACAATTTTCATCACCTCAATCTAACAGATGTGAAAGTAAATTGAGCTCGGAGAATAGTTCGGACATGATTTCAGATATAAATAAAACAAATCATATGGTAGCAATATCAACAACCGGAGCAAATGTAACAACAACTCATCCTACTAATTCTGTTATGTCTAAAACTATAGCCAGTGATGATGCTCTTCCAACTGTTACACTTGTACAAGTCAACAATACTGTTTCTACGATTTTAAAAAAAACATGTAATTCGAATATTGTTGTTCCTACATCTATATCGACAATAAGTACAGTTGATTCGAAGGGAAATGAAACTACATTTCCGTAAGTTTAAAAAAAGTTTAAGCTTTCATTGTTTACATAAATATCTACTACCTACTTTCATTCATTGTTGTGTATGTGCCCTTCAATGAGTTTAGTTGGTTACCTTGATTTGTAATTGGTTATTTCTAGGTCAACTACTGTTACTATATGCCCAAGTCATTCACCTGTAGAACCGAAAATCAACTCTGAATCACAGTCATTAGCTACGTTTGTCCAAGCACCATCAAAGAAAATAACACTTGAATCTACTACGTTTACTACTACTACTATTACTACTAATACTACTACTACTGCCACTACTGCTATGGACCAGGAAAGCGGGATAGAACTGAAACGTCCACGTTTAGATAACAACGACGATGATACGGACCATATTAAACCGATCAGTGATGAGACAAATAAACAAGTCGCTGTTACTGGTAACAAACAACGTAAAAGACGTATTCGATTGTTTGCTGAAGAAGAAAAATCTCCAAAATCAGGATCGGATGTTTCAAAATCGTCTATGTTACAGAATAAAAAACCTTGTTTTACACCGGAGTCATCACCACCAAAACTGAAGCTCACCCTTGGATCTACTTTGGAATCTAGTAAGCCTTACCGTTTTTATCTTTAAAAAAAATTCTGCATCTGGATGATTTTTCCAATTAGAATTTCTGAGAACTATGTTATTAAACAACTTCTTTTTGTGTTTTAAGTAGTTCACAAATAACCGAGTAAACTTTTCGTTTTTTCAGCTGATCATACATCATCATCTGTACAAAATCCACCTTTAGGAACGTCAAGTTTTGCACCGTTTCTAATCACTACATCTGATCAACTAGGGAATGCATCAAAAGTTCAATTTGTATGTTCTAATCTGATAGATGGTCCAATTATTGTACAGTTAATCAACTCTTCGAATTCATCCACACGTGGTGAAGAAATCCCAAAATTATCGAATTCAGTCTCTCGAATAATTGCCAGTCGTAGTGATCGTCGTTTATGGGAACTAATATGTTCAGATCGTTTAACTTCGTATGCATATTCAGAGTAAGTAATATGAACATTATATTTTCAGTAAATGTTATAACAATATTAACTTCGAAAAAGATTTTGTTGTTCGATGTTAAGTAATGATAATTAACCTTTATGGTCGGGTAAAACTCATCTAAATCAGTATCCTCTGCGACTAATGTACATTATTCGTAGTGTTGGCTTTTGCCAACTTACGTCACCTATGGCGAACTCGAGCTATCCGTCTATCAATAAAAGGACGAATATACTGTGCAGCAGTTCGTTCTGTTCTAATTTACGGCTGCGAAACATGGCCATTAATAGTAGAAGATACTCATAAGTTACTAGTATTTGACTATATATGTGTTAGAAATATTACCAGCATCTGCTGGGATCATCGGGTAAGTAATAGTGAGGTTAGACGCAGGGTATTGTGGAATGGTGGTAAATCAGTTGATGAGGTTGTAAATCTTCATCGACTGAGATGGTTGGGTCACGTGTTGCGTTTGCCTGAACACCGATTACCACAACGCTCAATGCTGACTAGTGTAGGGGATGGTTGAAAGTAAGTTAGAGGAGGCTAAACCAACACGTGTCATTGGCGCTTGAAGTCATTAACTTCTAGTCTAAGCCAAGTTGCAGATTACTTGTTTGGGGTTCGCGCGACTATCGTAACCACTGAGTGGAGACTCTGTGTGACATGGCTTAGGCTCGATCACAATGACGTAGGTGTAATTCTGAGGTCTAAGGAAAGACAAAGAATGGATGCACTTGCACCGTGACTGGTCTCAGAATCGATCACAATGGCGTAGGTGTATACGCTCTCCGTCTTCCCTTGAACTATGAGATTGAAATTGCTATATATCTTTCTACCAGCTGATTCTTCCTTCCTGTATTATATCCTTATATGCAATCTTTCTTTTATATATTACCACCATTGAAGTAACTACTTCTATGAATTTAGTGTTCATCTTGTTGTACTGATGATGTTTGGCAATTTGAACCGATGCATATATGTGCCTGGTCCTACGTTGTAGCTGACTGACTAATTGACTGATATCCATCAAGTCTAAACTTGTTTTTTTCTCTATTACATTATAACTCCAGTTTTTTCTATCTTTATAGCTGTCACTTTTACCGTTTGAGATTATTTAAGCCTGATTGCTTTTACCAGAATACTACCAGTATAGAAATCCATTGAAAACAAGTGATTAATGCCGGGTGTATCATTCATTTGTACTAGAGAAACTAACATCGATTTATTTAAAATCTCGTATGCCACACTCTGCGAAGCCCTGGTAATAAAATTATTTTATTAACGGAATCCGTTTTTCTAGCATAAAGGTTTTGTAGAGATTGTCGATTTTATTGTTTTCATCACGAACTGATCTTAGACGATCGGTGTTCTGGTGATACTTGTGGTAAGTGAATTTGAACCCTATTGAGCGTGAATTAGCTACCAACCAGTGACATCGAAGAATAGTTGCACAATATCGCGAACTGATTGAAACCACTGGATCCCAACTTAGTGATCTAAAAATTAGGCACTCAACCCAGGACCTGAGGATCCTTACTCTCACCCCTTGTGGAGTCGTGAATGCACACTACTGGGCAGTCTCATACTAAGGTCAAGTAGCTATCCATTGCTTTCTAGTTTTTAGTAGTTGTTTAACTAATTTTTTTTCTTGATGTAAACTCTATAAGTGCATTTTTTCCCAACCTGTATATTCTTTTCTTTTATTACTCCAGTGAAGTTATTGCTGTTGGTGATAACAAAGGTCGAATACAATTAATCTACAGTACTGGTGGTCATATATGTCCTAATCTCTTGTTAGACTGTGTGCATACATTGGCATTGACTACTGAAACCACTGATTCATCACAATCATCTTCAACAACTTCTAATCGTATTTTCACAGCATGCACAGAATCTTCAACTAATAATAATAATAATCTTAGTCGATTACATGCAGTTGTCAGTGGAAATGAACAACAACAAACAACACTTTTGAATGGGAATAATAATTTTACATTACCTAACAATAATATAATGAATAAATTTAATGTAAATCGTAAATATCGTCTAGCTGCTTTATGTCGATCTGGTAGATTGATATTATGGAATTTTTGTTTAAATAATTATGGTTTCGGTTCAATGTCTTCTGTATTCAATTCTTGTATATTTCCTCAAGTTTTAATTGAAACTAATATTAAAGACGTTTTAAATGGTAAGAATTTCAACATTTCAATTATATTATCAAAGAGGGGTTTCGTGGATATTATAATAATTTAATCGTTGAATTCATGAGCACACTTCTGAGGAGTCCCATGTTGAGACGAAACTGCTGTCCAGTGCTTCCAGGTTTTCCATGGTGGTCTAGCTTCAACTGACTCATGAATCAACTATTAAAGTTATTATTATTATCCTTGGATTATTATTTTCGATTAGTACTATTTCATGCTATACGTTTGGCTAGAATATTAAATATGAATAGTCTATTCGTTTTTGTCGTTTAAACGTTGAACACAATCGATTATAAAATCTGGTGCAAATGTTCCTTGCCCCATATTGTCATCTTTCGCACTAAGTATCTGGTAGTTTATGAGATTAAAGAGCTTAAATAGTAGTAATGTCAATGGAAATAAAAAATATCTAAACATGGACAGTGTAATTCAGATAGAACAAATTCAAATAGAGAAATAGAAAGTAGGAAATTACATTAATATACACTAACGGATGTATCAGTGTGACGACAACCGACAACTAACCGTTACCATAGTTGTTTATCTATTGGCCACGATTATTATGAGAACATCATCTAGAATGTCGATACGACTAATATCTGAATTGTGTATTTGGAATTAATTAGTAAAAGTTCCTGGACCTTAGTTTCGCTCTAGTTGACTTTTGTCCGCAGGATTTATCCGTGGTCTTTATATAATCATTGTCTTTGGTTTTACTCGAACCTACAAATACGCTTTGCTAACGAGCAATTCATCACCAACTCTACATCCAGATCGTTCTGGCAATTACCTTCTACCACCTAATACCCGGACATAATAGACGCGATTTCGAGTTACTTAGAATGATCAGTATGTTCATTAGTGTTCGATCACCAATTTTGAGTACTACTCAATAACTGGTCAATCTAGTGTTTACTATCATCGTTGATCGATGTGTTTTGAGTTTGATACTGGCCAAACGTACCTCATAGTGTACACAAATTATTCAATTTGTAATTATATAACCACTTAATTCTAAACTGTTGGTCATTAATTTGAAACCCTATCCACGTACTTCAATTCCCAAATCGTATTACTATTCTTTGCTTTAAAGGTGTAATTTGATAGCCGACTCCTTTAATTTGTATGCGTTTGTTAATTTACCTTCATTTGTCTATTTACTAGATATATAATCTAGCCACTAGTGTAATATTTGGGAGATACTCTAGTATTTAGGTGGAACTATTATTTATTATTTATTTATTTAAACACATAAACATTAGTAGAAGAAGGGCTGTGATACTTTCCGAGTGCCGAAACCGAAGTAGGTGGTTTATTAAAGGGCCACACCCGGAGCATTTGACCTAAAAATCTAATCCACAGGCAGTGGAGCAACGTCAAAGGATTCAGTCCCATGGTATCCGGTGACCAACAATTGGTTCATACACCATTTGTTTCATTAGGATCCTGTTTCCAACTTCCCTAGGTATATCCTCCATATGAGGCTAAAAAAGTTCTATACGAAATGTTGATCTTAATTTGAACCTCTATATTATGCTGAAATAACAGTTTGATGTTGATGAATTGCTCATCCATTTGAAATATATGCAGGAACTGAGATTTCGAAAATGATCTATCTCATTAACTAATAAAATATTGATAATTCAATAAAATGGTTCATTCACTATAAAATTGTTGATGATCTGCCCCTAAATGCCCTGGTACGACCGAGTGTGGGGCGATACCGCTCTCCCTCTCTAAATGCTCTCACATGGCCACGCGTATATATACTCTGCCAGGGAACTCCTACTCACTGCCTTCTCGTGGTGGGGGCGTTGTTTACAAAATTGGGAGGACGAAAGCGAATGTCTGGCGCTTTAACCAGGTTGGTGGACATGGAGAGTTCACCTAGTGGAATTGGAAAACCCTGATTCCAAACGAATGATGTACATGGGCTCCAGTATCCTGAAGGACCAAATGGCGTGTGTACCAATCGTTGATCACTGGCTACCATGGGACTGCATCTCCTTACGTCACCCCACTGCCTTGTGTGTCAGACCTGTAGCTCGAAGGCTCTGGGTGTGGCCCCCTAATAAAATCACCTGCTTCGGTTTGGGCACCCGGGTAGTATCACATCCCTCACACATATGAAATGAGATCTGTGTGGCGTATATGTATTTCGTGCCTCCTTGTACCAATATCTATGTGTGAAAATAAATAAATAAATGTTGATGATCTACCATTTGATCTATCAGAGAGTGATACTTTAATAGTTCATCTACCTATATATTTTACTTCATTGACTTTTTCATTATTAGATCCTTAATTACGTAATTGAAAGCAAACTATTCAAGTGTTTTGTTTGATTACTTTATTGGCAAATATTATATCATTTCCATTTATTTTGTTATTTATTCATATAGGTGGTCATAATTCTCGATTTAGTTCTCTTACATTCGGTCCAAATGGATTTCCTGTTGTATATTTACAAGATAATTCATCTTATTTATTTCATATAGAAAGTCGGATTTGGTAAGTAATTTCTTATATAGTTAGTAGTTTGTTTTGATTCCTACATGTTTTTAGTATTAAAAAAAGAGCTACATTTACCTGTGTATGAGTTTGATTATCTAATAAGTAAACGAAGGAATAAACATGTGCCCTGGTACGGCCGAGAGTGGGGAGAGTCCGCTCTCCCTCTCCAAATGCTCCCACATGGCACGCGTATATAGCCTCTGCCAGGGAAGTCCTACTCACTGCCTTCTCATGGCGGGGGTGTTGTTTACAAAAATGAGAGGACGAAAAGCGAATGTCCGGCGCTTTAACCGGATTCCAAACCAATGGTGCACATGGGCTCCAGTATCCTGCGGGAACAAATGGCGTATGAACCAGTTGTTGGTCACCGGCTTCCATGGGACTGGATCTCCTTACGATGCTCCACTGCCTTGTGGATCAGACCTTCAGGTCGAAGGCTCGGGGAGTGGCCACCTAAGAAAACCACCGGCTTCGGTTTGGGCACCCGGGCAGTATCACAGCCGTCACATATATCGAATGAGATTTGTGTGGCGCATATGTATTTGGTGCCTCCTTGTACCAATATCTATGTGTTAAAATTAATAAATAAATAAAAACATGTGAAAGACGTATCGGTTAATCAATTTTATTTAAATTTAGAAAATGATTGAGGTTATCCACGACATATTCCATGTTTAATAAATGTGTTGTATCCAACACTTTCGGTCTATAATGTAGTGTATGTTTTACTAAAGTTATCCGCAACGATCTACAATGATCATCATACCAGTGTATCAGATGAGAAACAAATATGGTGCAATTTATAGTTCGAAATGAAATCTCCAGTGAAAATTCCACTGCAATAAGCAACACATTCACTAAATCAACAGAAAACTAACTGAAAGTGCTAGATACAGTATATCTATGAAACACTTTGAACATTATAAATAACCTCAGCTTTAAAATGCAGTAACTGTCGTCAGTCTGCCGCCACACCTGATTTCTTGTTGTATTTCAGTACGTAATATAAGTCATCATTGATAAATTAGCTTCCTTGGTTGTCAGTTTTCTTAGATTCTATGGTTTCATTATGATGCATTTAATGTTGTTATAAACAATAACGTCAATGTCTATTTGTGTAGAACTATGCCATTAAAAGCCTTTCCATAAGTACTGGGTAAGTTGGTTTTGATAACTTTATAATCCAGTTGATTATTTTGTCTGACTTTCTCGACATACGTTGGTAGATTAGATCTTTGTCAAATTGTCCATTGGTTTCAGATTGAATTCAGTATCTGTCTTTCAGAGATAGTTTAACATCTTTTAGAGTTTGCTCGATTCGTAATTAAAAAGTTTTCCCAGTTCCACTACTGTTCGTAGTTGTTTACATTGTTTCTTTTAACTGCTAATCTATGTTCATCGGTTTATCGATGGATAAGATATCCACTTTGTCCGATAATTGCATTTGATCACAGTTAATATCATTTATTTTATCGATGAAGTCGACTTTGTCTGCCTTTGATGTTGTGCCCATTAGTCTGCATAAAATGGAATAAAATTAATTTTTTAGTTCATTAGTTTCAAAATTCTGGTAATACTTTCCAAGGTCTTTTTCATGTTAGGTACGATTTTATGTTTATGTGGTTTGTAGTAGTTACAGTTGATTAATCACTGAGTAGTGACCAATGTCATGTATGTCAAGTCCTTCTTTGTGCTGATCGAATTCTGTTCTCATTAGTCTAAGTAAGTCGACATCACGTGCACTATGTTTGGATGTAAGTCGGTGATTAAAAGTAGTTGACAGGAAACCATGGACTTAGGTTTCGTACTACTTGGCACTTGTTAACAAGGTGTGCTTGTTATCTTCATGGAATTGACGCTCCCTGGTGGATTCTACCCCATGTCACCAGGCTTCACAGCCTGAGACGTTACCGCCGAGCTATTTGGGCTATGATTGATGATATTCCGTAGTACTGAGGTGTTTCTAGTAGTGAATTTTTATCGATAGGTTTACTTAAAGATCTAAAACTCCATTAGTTGTAGATTTTCATAAATCAATTTGTAAAGATATCGTGTCATTAATCGGAATACTGTTGACTCGTATGTGTACCTTGTTTAGCATTCACCAGTTTGTTTTTTTCATCTGTAGGCTACAGTGTTTTTGTGAAGACTATTATTATTGCTGAATGGATTACCAAAAGAGGGTTCGAAGTCCTAGATCTACTGGTTGAAATTCGATTTCTTTAACAGTTAAACCATGGCTCCAGTTGAAATAACTTTGATATAAGTTTTCTTTAATTTATTATTATGTTTTTTTCGGGAATAAACTTATAGGATTGAATTATTTGATGCATCTGATGTTGTACGTTGTCAATTCGCTATGAATTCTGCTCGTGGTTGTCCTCCTGGTCCATTATCTGCCTGTCAACAACTTAATAAATTGACCACTAATGTACAAAAGTCAAATTCTTTCACTAGTTCAAATTCAAACGTTATGTATGTATTCATTAGTTTACTGTGTCTCTTTAGTAGTATCACAGTTTATTTTATTTTTTTTAGTGTTGTTCAAATCAATTCATTTAAGCTTTATCATCTTGGTAGTTACTTGTATAATGGCTTTAATTTGAAGACGAATTTCATGGATCATTTTAATGTTAATGTGAGAAGTGGTCGTATACACTCAAGCAACTGCTGAAAACCGATTTAGTGATTAAAGGAACTCACTCTCAATCAATGAACTTCAACGTTCTAATTTCTAAGTTATATCAGTGTAACATCGGACGTAATTTGAGTGTTTAGTCTTTGGTATTCATTTTTAAACTTCTGACCTACAGTAATAGGTTTTTTTATGAACCAGCTGCTAACTACCTAAGCTCAAGAAATAAAGAATCAATCTCTTCACTACATTAATTACATTCTATGACTGGTGTAGATATATGTAGATTGGATGACAGCTAATGGTGACTGAACTGTCAAGTTATTCACTGTTTAACTGTACCATATTGAAAGATTAGGACTTCTCACTTGAAACCTTCTATGTAGTGATAATAAATAGTTTGAGGAGACCTGTTGTCACTGATTTTCAACTGTAGACTATACCTTCTGTCCCTTATCTATATATCACATGCCTTTTATGTTTAATCCTTTTCACAACTATTTACATCATTAATTCGACTCCGTTACTATGCATCTTTTTTATTTTATCTTGGTTTGCTGATATAGTATGGTAAATAGGATCAGTACACACGCTTATATCAGAGCTTATATGTTGCTTATGACCGACAGATTTTACTTCACATCGCAAATAAATCAATAATAGTAGTTTCTGATTGAGGTCTTGAACCGAATCTCCACAACCCTGTAATGATAATTACTATGTGCTCACCAATGACTATTTTCGTGAGGGAATTCTCGGAGTTCTAGTGAGAAGCCGTGACCAGTGGAACTAATCCATGACAGGCAGAGATAGGTGTCTGCCTCAGCACAATGGAAGATGGTCGTGCAATTTTGTGGATTGGTTGAAGTTAGACATAAACACCGTTGAATGCCGACCGGCTCAGTGTTCCAGATGTTAAGCGTTAAGGCCATGGGTTTGAATGCCGCGAGATGGGTCGTGGACGCGCACTGCTGAGGAGTCCCACAATAGGGCGAAACGGCCGTCCAGTGCTTTCAGGTTTTCCATGGTGGTCTAGCTTTAATTGACTCATGATCTCAACTATTGAAATTACTACAATCTCCACAAAACCCCTTCTGATACTAATTCCAAATAAATTTAGAACAACATATATAAGTGAAGAATATTGTTTTCGATTAGATCCCCATTTAAGTTCATATATTTCACTTTAGAAATGAAATTGAAGACGTCTTTCACGCTTCTGATGACGAATATTTTGTTTAAGAGATTTAGGATTCGAACTAGCTACTTCGCAGTTTTATGATAAGGCGAATTATACATATCTAAAACTGGGCGAAGAGGAAGACCTGTCTTGTGAATTTTAGATTAACCATATAGTCGTGGTGCGTTCGATCCAGTGGGTTTGAGTGAGTCGTGTATGTCAGGAGTAAATATACCTTTATTTTATAATTTCTTTAGTGAGTTAGTCAGCAATTTTTCTGCCTTCATATTTATATCCTTCACGTCGTTGAGTTTCAAAATCGAGTTCATTTTGTTCATGTAATCGGGTTTGTTCATAAGAACTAGCCCTCCTCCTTTGTCCGGCTTCCTTATGATTGGAGTATTGTCCTTTCTAAGCATATGTATAGCATCTCGGTGCTGTTTGGTAAGTGGAGTTTTCACAGTACATTTACTATTATGTAATCGTTTTCATTGTTATCATTGACTCATAAACTACCTTGATTGGTTTAATAATTTCATATATGCATATAAATACATTACTGTATATTAGAGTAAAGCCTGATGAAGGTCTAATCGAAAACAATATTGTTCACTTACATATGTTGTTCTAAATTTACAATTTTTTTCGTTACTTCAAGCAATGAATGATGTTGCTTTTTTTGTTTTCATTCTATTTATTAACATTTTTAATTAGTTCGGCTTCTTGTCGTAAAGTTTCCAATCAAAATTTCCTCGAATCTCAGACTCAATTAGCGCTATCATTTGGATCTTCTAATGAATATCGCTATTGGCTAACTCGTTGGTTCCGTCAACTCATTGAAGATAGTGAGTTATCACTTGTTTTTGGATGCATCTAATGCTTATGTAGAACATACGTTCTTGATGAAATCACTCTTTTAGTATGTATCGTTTTGTGCTATCAACGTGGTATCTCCCGATTCCTTTTTTGAGATTGAAAATTTCAGTCTATAGAATGTTATACCTTAACTTGTTGAAGCCGTAGCGTCAACATCTTATCAAGTTACTACCTCAAACCAGTATCTTGTTTCATGCTTCAGATACAGTAAATTAGTTCATCTATTCATCTGACCTCAACCATTCCCATTATTCTTTTCGTTGGGTGACTGATTAACAGTTTCAAGAATTAATTACTATGATAGATAACAGTAGATTTCTTTATCTGATCAGGATTGGGTTTCATTGACACCCGAACTAATGATAGGGAGTGAAGTAATTGAGCGTGTCGATCGCTTCACTTATCTTGGAAGTCTCATCAGCCCTTGTGGTCTGGTGTGTGACGAAATCTCAGCACGGATACAGAAGGCTCGACTAGCTTTTACCAACTTGCGTTATTTATGGAGTGGGCGAGATATCCGTCTATCAACCAAAGGACGTGTTTACTGTGCAGCAGTTCGTCCCGTCCTACTTTATGGTAGTGAAACATGGCCGGTAAGAGTAGAGGATATTCGTAGGTTACTAGTATTCGATCATAGGTGTCTTCGAAACATTGCTCGTATATCATGGGACC
The DNA here is from genome assembly GCA_944470405.2 of Schistosoma mattheei. Classification (NCBI taxonomy): domain Eukaryota; kingdom Metazoa; phylum Platyhelminthes; class Trematoda; order Strigeidida; family Schistosomatidae; genus Schistosoma; species Schistosoma mattheei. The sequence goes on from OX103944.1 coordinate 42,969,849, forward strand.
ATCGAGTAAGTAACACAGTTGTTAGGAAACGGGTACTAGGTAAGGATGGCAAATCAATTGATGAGGTAGTGAAACTTCATCAGTTGAGATGGCTGGGACATGTGTTACGTATGCCCAACGACCGACTGCCTCGACGTGCTATGTTCAGTGGTATAGGAGTAGGTTGGAAGAAAGCTAAGGGCGGCCAGACCAAAACATGGCACAAGTCCATGAAGTCACTGACAAGTGGACTGAGTCATGTTGGTAGGTGTAGACTACCTGGTTGGGGACCGCGAGATGATAGCAACCGATGGTTAGAGACCCTGAATGACATGGCTCAAAATCGGTTGCAATGGCAAAGGTGGCATACACTCTTTGTGTTCTCCCAAATTTTGATCTCCTTATTCCTCCTTGTCTCTTTTTTTTCTCTTCCCAAATTTACTTCACTGTATTGTACTCTTTAAATAACATCTCCAAACGCTAATTTTCCCGATTACTGCTTATACTCTTATAACCTCTACCACTACGGGATTTGAATCGGCCACTATATCTGTGTGCTAATGTGGTGTGGCAACTCGAACTGATGTACGTACGTACGAAGTTCTACGTTGTTACTGAATGATCTGATCACGACTCTCAGTCAGTCCTTGTGTGTCTAACTATAGTCGCCTCGTTATTTATGCCTGTTTCAAGATGAAAGCCGTGTTTTTTAAAACATAAACAAAACAACATACTTCATCATTAAGCTCAATAAACCCTAGACCGTTGTGATGATAATATAATTCTGATCTACTTAAACACTAATTGTAACTAACGTTCACAACATCGATATTTTCTTATTGATCATCCAACATTATTCACTTTTTTATGATGTTACGTGAGTTCTGATAGCCAGTACCATCATCATAGATAGATAGTAATCTGTAGATGTTGTCATTTGTCATGATCAACCGGATTATCAATTTTTCCACTATGATTGAACAGATTCAAAGTTGGAAGTAGACTTTTTTGAATCGACTGGGTATCGATTTTTCATAAGATTGGTGACTCTATCACAAAAACATAATCACTTATGCATCTCACGAGTATAAAGAAACCATCGTTAGGGCAGTTTTGTGATTGAATGCATAATTTGTCTGTAGATGATCAATCTGAGTAGAAATACTTATCATATGTTTTCGCGTAAATTGTAGATGAAGAAGAACGTGTTCGTCAAATAATTCAAGATCTCATTGGTCCTGTACTGGCGAATACCAAACTACATTCTACTTGGCAGTCTGAAGTAAAGGTGAGTATTCTAGGGTTTTCTGACGTCTTTACTTATTATGTTGATATTTCTTCTAGAGAACGGGTCCTATTCCGAACTTGTATCATTTAGTACCACAGTCAATAATATAATTCAGGCTACTTTTGAGACTGGCAGTCTGTACAAGACGTTGAGTTTCTTTCATGTACTTGATAGTCTCCACAGTGAGCTAGTGACATCACATTTCTGTATTATATAGTTTTTCCAGGTTATATAATATATTTTATTTGATTTTATGTAACTACTACATTCCCGTTAGTTAGTAGAGTTCACTACTTACCAGGTCCCAGCCACAATAAATGTATTTACACTTAAAGAAATCCGGTTAGTGAATCCCGGCTTGAAGAAAACCTAACTCTCAAATCCCAGCAACAAGGATATATAGTTCACAGAGATGCATTACCATCTTATATATTGCTAAGCGCATGATTATTATTTCTCTTAAAACCTAACTATCTCTTAACTTATCTAGTAAGTGTAAATAATTCCACTTTTGTTTTGATGATTCGTTAAACGATGGTTCATTGATTCAAATACTCGATTTTCAACTATTGAATTACCCATCCATAGTCTCCTTCACTTATGTTGGTTTAAGCACTCAAGCTCCAACATCACTAGCCTTTATATTAAAGAAATGTATGGTTCAGTGGCGAATTCATGTAATAGCCAATGGTTCGTTTATCATATTACACTTGTAAACTGTAAAATAACAATCCAGTTTATATGTTTGTAAAGATTAAATATAATGAATTGTACATCGGAATAGAGAATAACAAGCAATGTGATTTACTTAACGTTAATGTATGAAGCGATAGTTCGATGTATTTAAAACATTCAACTTACAACAATAAATACGTGAGACTGTGAATCAATCAATGTAAGACCACTAGTGAAAACCTAGAAGCACTGAATAGTCGTTTTGTACTAGTATGGGTCTCCCTAACAGTGTATATCCACAACCACGCACGGGCACCGCTGATGAGAGTTCCACACTGGGACGAAACGATTATTCAGTGTTTCCAGATTCTCAATGACAGTCTTACATTGATCGATTCAACATCTTATTTATATTACCACTTTATCTTTATATCTTTATTTTTTAATTCTTTCATTTCTAACTATAGGGTATGTCGAGACTTGTATTAGCGAAAGAATTGTTAAGTTTATTTGCACTCAATTTGCATTTACAACGTTTATATGTTGAATTGAAAGAAATGTTAAATGAAGCAAGATGATAACATTATAACCTATTTCAGTCGGATTGTTATAGGTAACACATAGAAGAGTAATGCATATTATTTCTCCTCTTTAACTACTATCTTGTAATTAGTAATCATATTGCCTCTTTATACTTTCAGCTTTTATTATTTTATCCTTGAACAGTATATATCCCTCCTATAAATACATATCTCTACATATATCACATATATTATATTACTTTTTAACTACTCTATGATCGGGAAACACGTCCGTCTAAATTAGAAGACATGGATAGGTTGGAAGTTTTAGATGATAGGGTAGATATTGTGGGACATTCAGATGGATCCATGTTGAGTTTAAGTTTAAGATGATAAGTGAGTTGATGAAGCAGTGAATCTTTATTGATCGAGGTGGTTGGAACATTTGTCACATATGTCTAACTACAACCTACCTCGATGCTCTATGTGGTCGGTTTTTAAAAGTACGTTTAAAATAAAAGCTGCCAATAACTAAATCGAAATAAGTTAACGGTCCATTTCTCCTCAACTAATGTTTTTTTATTCGGAATCTTTTTATTGCCGCTATTAGTACAACAACTTCTACTTCTCTGGCAGTTGTCTTGGTCATTTTTCTCGGTGTGATATAACATCATGAACCAACATACGTATGTACTGGGTTCTGTGTTACCTATAACTAAGTAACTTATTCGATCATAGAGTTTACATATAACTTGGTATTATCACTACAGAGATGCCTAAATCATACTAAATAGAGTAGAGTTTGAACTGGCAACCTGCTGATCGAGACTTGACATTCTTTAAGGATCAAGTCTACATAGAAATGTAACTTGAAGTCAACTACAATGACTTGTACATTTTTAGTCAAAATATATTAGGGTTTGTTATCCAGCTTATTAGAATAGTTTGTTTTCACATTATGTAATAATGAGGTATGATACGTTGCTGTATGGTTTACAAGGCCAATATTCCTCTACCATAATCCTGAAGCCAACGTTTACATTTTGCCTGAATTATAGAAAAAGAAAATTCATGAGGAAAATTAAAATGATTAGTTTAACTCAAATGATTATTTGTAAACTTATGTAGAATGTTTAAAAGACCATTAGTATGGTGGAAATGGAAGGTAACGTTGTCGACTTCTTATTGAATGGATGATTTGATTTACACTGTTGTCTGATATTCTAATCGTGACTCGATTCTTTGAATTAAACATATCCATACATTACCAAATATTTTGTTATAATTCGTTAGTCTTATCCGTGAGACTAATTTATGAACGACTTTTGAAAGGGACGCTAAAATATGGAGAATGTTCACCTGCTAACGGGAACTAAATGAGGGTTTAAAAGCCAATGTGAAGAATTAAGATTATGATTTTCATTTGATAGTTAGAGTTAAGAATTACAACTAAAGTGTTTCATCACGAACTGACATCAGCTATAATGCCAAAGCTCTATTTAACCAAATGGATGAATGAATTTCGCGCCAAAATCCAAGACCTATTATCTTATATTTGATTGGTTCGTCCATAAATTAAAGTCTTGTCATATTAATCTTCACTAGTGATCAGCTTTAAGATGGATTTTCAGAACATCTGTTGAGAGTGAGAAAGTTATTATCGGTGCTATTGAATGAATATCTCATCATAATGTCAATTTGTGGTGCTGTGATTTTCGATTTGGTGATATGAATATTCTGTAAACATAAATCTTCCATTTTACTCCGTATATTGCCTAGGCTAATCCCGTTTGTGTAACGGCAGTAATAAGAAATTTAATACGGGATTTGTTGGACGAACTTATTTCAAGCTCACGTTTATCCACGCAGATATTCAGAATAAGAAGCGAAACGAAGCGGCACACACGTATGCTCATATAAAGAAATAACCAACAAAGTCAGAATGTGACATGAAAATTAATCGGTCTTTCCTGAAGCTAGGATAATCCATGAGGGCTTGACAAATTGTCTAAAGTATCAGGTGTTTGTTTCATCAATATTTTATCAGTTTAGGGAAGCCGTGATCAGTGGAGTTCAACCGTGTCTGGTGGGAGGCAGTTACTCACTGAAGACAACGGAGGACAGTCGCGCAATACCATGGCCTGATTGAAGTTAGATATTAACACCGTTGGATGTCGGTTCAGTGGTCTAGAGGTTAGGCCTTCACGTGCGAGACCAAGGATCCTGATTTTGAATCCCGTGTACAGGATTATGGATGCACACTTCTGAGTATTCCTATACTAGAACGAAACGGCTGCCTAGTGTTCCCAGGTATTTAATGGTGGTCTAGCATTGATCCATTCATGATCTCAATCAAAGCTCATCAACATTTGACAAAAAATGACTTGGAATCAAACTATCTCTAAAACCGTTGCTATCTCTTTACGTTGATCGTATGCACATAGCATAGATTTAAACTTACGATAAAGTTTGCCAAGTATCTTCTTCCAATCATACCGTAGATTTGTTTCATTTCGGTATCATTAAAAATCATATTTTGTAATTCGCCTGGTATTGGCTAGAAACACGAGAAATGAGTATCGATCAAGTACCCAACTAAAATGTAGAACTAATAACTGATCAAAACAACGTTTATCATTTAGTTTAATGGGTGAGAAAATGCTTTAAAATGTAACCACTTAACTGCTTTAGTGACCCAACGGAGGTCATTAACATGCACAATGCCTACTCGAAGGTGACCTGAAGAATTCCCTTACTACTTTATCAAATGAGGGTACACTAAGGCAGTGTACTTGAAGAAGTTGCCTCGTAGGTAGACCAGTGTGTAGGTGAGCGGCTGGTGCCTGAAGATAGCGACAACTCGAAAGTAAACTATCAAATGGTTTGCATATTTATCGTTAGTGGTGGTAGTCAAAGAAGAGAGAGAGAAGTCGCGATGATTAATACTAGGGAAATCTACCTGCTGAAGAAGGTGACTGATAATAAATAGAGAAGTTTTAGTAATGTTCTCTCGGAAAAGGATAGATCTGTTGTCCTTTTTCTTACATAGGTTAGATATATGAGCAGAGTACTTTAGGGGACAACTCAATAGACGTCCAAATACCCTCCCGTAACTCTTTATCTTCAATCAACCCTATTGCTAATTTGACAGGTTTCCCAACTCGTAATGAGGTTAGAAAGGCTGTAGATAATCTAAAGCTAGGGACTGCACCAGGCTTTAATGGATTAATGCCTTTGATCTTCGAGGCTGGTGGTCTAGTTTTGGCGGTTAATTTGACTAGGATACTAGGTAGAGTATTGTAACTGGGCATAATCTCATATGACTGGCCCTGATAGTCCCAGTTCAAAAGAAAGTATAAATACTTTTTTGCCACAGCCACTGGTAGGTCAGTGTGAATAATATACTAAGAGTTTTGACGCTTATATGGTGCCCATGAACCACAAATCCGTGAAGATCAGGCTAGTTTGATTCCTGGACTTGAATGTGTAGACCAAATATCTACCACTTCCCCCCAATAACGTTTTAGGACTAGGATAATTATCGATGCGCTAATTTAGTGGTATCTCTTGACCATAGGACGCCATTCTATTGTGTTAACCAAGAGATCCTGTGCAATATTTTTCATCGAAAAAAGTACATGAACCTTGTGGAGGCTTTTTATTCAAACACTACTGGTCAAATCAAACCTTACGGGCTATCGGTAAATCACGTCATTGACTGTAGATCTGAGCAAACTACGTGGTTGGAGACTTTGGGTGACAGATGGATTTACTCTGTCTTCCTCTTTATTTTAAATACCAGTATCCTTTCATATATCCCTTCACATTTTGACTTATCTAAACCTATCCCTACGGTTTAAGCTTTCTTTTATTTTCATTGCTATTGCATTTCTTTGATTTTATCATATCATGCTAATCTAGTATGGCGATTTCGGTGCACCATTGGTTTGGAATCATGGTTTTCAACTCCTCTCAATGGATTCTACATATCCACCAACCCGGTTGAGGCGCCAAACATTCTCTTTTCGTCCTCTCGATTCCGTAAAAAACACCGGTGTCGCGAGAAGGCAGTGATTAAGATTTCCCTATCAGTGGTTGTATGCACGTGGCCATGTGAGAGCATTTCGAGTGGGAGAGCTAACTCTCCCCACTCTCGGCCGTACCAAGGCATTTGTATTCATAATGACCTTGATCAACTTTTTGAAATAATTAATGGGACTCATCAGCTGGATGTATCTGCATGTCAGAGTTCATGTTCATTCCAGGACTCCAAACCAGTACCAGTCGCTTCGAATGCCATCAAGTTATCCAGCTGACGAGTACAATTCAGGACGAAACGTTCATGCTGGATTTCACTGTTAGCCGCCATCCATATTTTTTATTATGCTTGTGACTTAAAGTAATATCGAGGCAATACACACGGTATGCACATATGCCAATGAGAGACTGATCAATTGTAGTCTTAAACATCAATGGGACGATCCAAATAAACTATACCAAGTCGAAATATATAAAAATTTCGCCTATTAAGATCGTGTTATTATTTATCTTCTTTAACTCAACTCCTTGATATGCTTTTACCATTATTATGCAAGTCGTCTAAGTTTGAAGGTTCATGACAATATTCCATGATCTGAAGATTATCTATGCCCTTGACGATTCAAATCACTTATCCTTAGGTCAGTATTCATGATCTTCTATAATATAAGAAGATAGAATCAGATAAATTACAGAAAATTCTTAGAGTATAGAAATGTAATAAACAAATACTTAGCAACTTACCAAGTCTGTAGTTCGAGTCCGTTCACTAATAATGTCAACCATAATTTTTCGATAAATATAAGTACAAATTGATCCAAGTAATTTATTATTTACTGATATTTTACTTGATGTCATTGCTGTAGTAGATAAGCCTAATTCAAAACCTAGAAATAACTAAAAGGAAGCAGAATTATGATTATTCAAAAATGTAATAATGTAGTTGAACATATTTCCATTTTCTCTTGTCATGTAAGTAATGGTATTTTTTAATGGCAAAACTTAGAATATTGCTTATTCAATTCTTATTTTTAATACAAATGAACTCTCATCTTATGTATGTTTATAAGAATAGATGATAGTATGTAAGTAGTAATACTGTTAGATCCATCGAAGCGTCCAAGTCACCCGATTGAGATACGCGCAAAACCGAAGTTTCCAAAACAACAATTTGTCTACAATAGCTGTTCTTTATTAAATAATACACAAAATTTAGTAACAAACCTCAAATTGTGAGGTGTCTAGGCGTTTAAACGCGTCCTTCAAGAATGAAAACAACACAGGCTTCCTGCAAGAGTAACACAAAGAATAATTATAACATACGATAGTACAAAGACAGCTGATAGCTGTGCCTAAATTTGATAACAGTTTATGAGCAACCGAAAAGCGAACCAAGAGCAAAACAATATGGAAACTGTTGCGTTTAAACAAATGCACAAAACTTTGGATAACCGCTACAGTGATTAAGATACAGTAGTTATAATGATAAATACAATGATAAGTACAATAAACGTTAAAGATATATGTGAACATTTCAGAATATTACAGTATAACTTGCGTTACAATATAAGTGCGAAAATTGTTGGTAATACAACTGCTTACTGAATGTAAATAAGTAGTATAAAACAATATACAAAAGAGTAGAAAGTGAATGAATAGGAACAATGTAAGACAAACTTAACAAATACATTTTACGAAACGTCGCTGAAAATGTCACCGTTTGTAAGATAAAAGTGGCGAGAACTAATGCTTTCAACGTGGTATGGTCCCCGACTTTAAAACAGGAACAATAATGGGGCGGATTTTCATGCATATAGAATACAATTCTCTTTGAACCTAGCACACAGCAATAGCATCATGCACTGTCCCATCGCCCTTGGCAGATCAGGCAACCCGAAGGTTACGAGAACACCATCAGGGCATGCGAAAGGCTAGGTACCCCAAAAAATGTGCCTGCTTCGGTTTGGACGCCGGGCAGTATCACAGCCCTCACACATATCAAATGAGGTTTGTGTGGCGCATATGTATTTGGTGCCTCCTTGTACAGTATCTATGTGTTAAAATAAATAAATAAGATAAAAATGTAACATTCCTCAAATATCTTCGTATCCTACATTTATTTGTTTGTTAATGGTACTTGTTAGTAAAATGTATTAGAAGTAAACAGGATTTACATTAACATAAATTAATATTATTAATGATTCAATCATACTCGAGTCAGTTAATACATGAAATAGGTGATTGGCAATAGTGTAGGTTGAATAAATTTATTGAGTATGTCCAATCAAGAAATGACATCAATTAATAAACTAAGCGAAGAATTCCTAGTTGTAATCTATTGAAGATGAATTTGTTTAATGATTGCAGATAAATTATTTTTACTCTGCTTTGTGATATACATTTTGCTTGAAGGTGAATGATTCCACCTATATTCAGAAACTAAATTAAACTGAATAGATTTTGAACTTATTACATAATGAGCAAAAGTCAAGTACTTTAATTAGTCTGACAATGCTCCTCTACATCTTGAGTTTCATGTACTTAACTTTGGGTTGGACATTTTACGTTTAACGTCCTCTGTCATTATTCTAATAATCAGATCAAATTAATTGAACCAGTGTACAAACCTTCAGACTGGTGACTGAAAGTCTAGTTATTGCAAGATTATTGAGAGATTCGAACCCGGAACCTTCCTGTTAACTGATAACCTAACAGAAAGCCCCGAATTTACCGGTCTTTCCCTTACTGTTTTGATTTTATTTGTCTTTACATTATTACATGTTATTTCTTGTGTTTAATTTAAATAAATGTCAATTTTTGTATGTTCCTTTTGAGGTTTTTGCTTGTTCGATCATAAAATCTAAGTTACATTATTTGGGTAAGCTACTGAGAAATAGAAATATCACTATTATACCAGAGGAACAGTATGAGCTTACCGGAATTAACGCACCATTGTATTTATACTTTACATTTGTTTCATGGAAATGAAATTATTCCCCAGTATATATCTTATCTCTAACCAATGAATTCAATGTAAATTTGGTTAGTTAAATTCAAAATATGCCGATGAATGTTTTTACTACTTTTAAATATAATTCAATAGTATAAATCATAACTTGAAAATTTACTTACTTTTGCAATCAAAGCTCGAAGAAATACTAAACCAAATATCAGTATTTTAGTTTCATATAAAGTTATTGTACGTATCATTCCTGTTTCAGTTAAATTAATTTGAGTCTGTTCAGTATGAATAAACAATGAGATGAATTCAATTTCATAATGGAGAGAAAAAGAAAGATGTTACTTATATACGCCTGTTACTCCTTGTAGAGGAGCATAGGCCAATAAATATAATGGATAATCTATTTCATAATCAAATGGGGAAATGAGATTCTAAAGCAGTTGAACTATACTAGATCATTGATTTGTTCAGATAGATCGTTTTTGTCCATTAAATGCTTATTTCACTTTAGTAGTATAGAAATAGAATTGAGATATAAACATTGTTTGATTGTTAATACTTCACCTTTATACATAGTGTTATATCAACTTAGGTGATTGATTAAACATTAGATATGTGATAATAACTTAATCGAACGTTAAAAGATAAAAGATTAAGGACTTTTCGTACAAATAGTCATCTCAGAAGAAATCTGTTATGCCTTTAAACCCAGCTTGTTATCACGTGATTTACCCACTGATCGAAATATGACTTATTCAATATAGTACTATGCCAAACCAATAGCGTTCGACCGGTACGAGAAGCTTCGTTTCCTTAATGGTCCTTTTTCCTCCTGGTCCTGCTAGTTGAGTCCAGAATGTCAATAACAGCTTCTACTATGCAAATCATTTATTTCAAACATATTTGGCTTATATACCAATCAAACAGGCCATATCGCACTATATAATAGGAAATAACATTTATACGAGAACAAGCCAACATGTGGGCTGTGAACATGAGAGACTGTACTCAATGGACTGAACATAACTTAAGAACAGTAAATCGTTCGATAATAGTTTATAAGTCAAACTGGAGCTTAGAATAAGAGGAATATAGATATATATAATCTATTTACTGAATAATTATGCAGTAAGAATATACATATGCAATATTAGTCCATTAATAGTCCACAGAAGTTATCCTCAATTTGATCTTCGCTAGGATATAACACAATCAATCCTTCTCTTCGTAAGATGATTTTCTCAGTATAAATACAAGATTGAATGAATTTAGAAACAGAATTAATGAAACTAGCTGTTAAGACTAATTGTCTATAAGTTTTATCATCAGTTTTTACTAATATTTTATCTTATCTTCATTAGACTTTACATATAGTAACAATCAAGTATTCAGTCAGTGTTAAACTTTTACATGATCGATAGCATTTGATCTGCACTAATAATAAGGACTTGACACACATGATATTGGTCACCACCCAGTGATCAATCAATTGTGATTACATCTCAGTTCTACAGGAGGTTGGTTGCGGCCCGGATAGCTCAGTGGTAACGTCTCTGACTGTGAAGCTGGGTAACATGGGATCGAATCCGTCAGGGAGCACCAGTTCCCTCAAGATTACAGGTACACCTTGCTGATGAGTGCTGAGTAGCACAAAACCCGGGTTCAGGGTTTCCTATCGATTACCTCCAACCATCATCTAATCTCACAATATTGCACGCAGTGTGGAGTCACCTAGACTAGTGGTCACATTGCATCATGTTCAATAGCATTCGATCTGCACTAATAATAAGGACTTGACACACATGACATTGGTCACCAACCAGTGATCAATCAATTGTGATAACCTTTTACAAAAATCCGTTTACCAAGAACGTATTCTCGCATTCAGCTTCGAATCACTTTTCATATAAGAACTTTACATAATATTACTTTGTACAAACTAAAGTTGGAGAGATATGGGTTCAAACCTGTTGCCTAGTGATTAAAAACGTCAGTGCATTAGCTTAAAACTCAATCCATAAATTGATCCCTGGTTACATATTTATTCGTTTATAGAATCGGTATAACTTATTCAATTTATATACTTCTAATTATACAAGTTTTCCATTTTGAATTCAAGTCAAATATATTATTTTTTGAAAGAAAATATAAACTTAAAAATGTTCTATACTGTGAATTGATTAGAAAGATTGATAGAAAACGGTAATGAGTAGATGGATTTCCTGAAAAAGATGTTCATGAATCTATATACTAGAACCAGGTAGGTTTCTAAATATCATTATACAGATTCTTTCATTAGCTTAGTCATTTTTTCTGGATTATGTAAATAGTTTAAAAGGAAATATTACTGTCCTGCATTATAACATAGTTGTTAGATCTATCGAAGCGTCCAAGTCACCCGATTGAGATACGCGCAAAACCGAAGTTTCCAAAACAACGATTTGTCTACAATAGCGGTTCTCAACTTGTGAGGTGTCTGAGGCGTTTAAACGCGTCCTTCAAGTATGAAAATAAAAAGGCTTCGATAGTACAAAGGACAGCTGATAGCTGTGTCTAAATTTAATAACAGTTTACGAACAACCGAAACCCGAACCAAGAGCAAAACAATATGGAAACTGTTGCGTTTAAACAAATGCACAAAACTGTGGATAACCGCTACAGTGATTAAGATACAGTAATTTTAATGATAAATACAATGATAAGTACAATAAATGTTATAAGTATATGTGAACAATTCAGATTATTACACTCCAACTTGCGTTACAACACAACTTTAAGAATTGTTGGTAATACAACTGCTTACTGTATATAAATAAGTAGTATAAAACAATATACAAAAGAATGGAAAGGGAGCGAGTAGGAACAATACAAACTTAACAATAGTACCTATGATCTATGTGAATAAGTGGACCGTGTTAGTGAACTATAATAAGTGTAGTTGATTAGTCTCTTGTTGGTATGTGCGTCCTGGATTCCACTGCTAGCCACTATCTATCTTTGCTTATAAAGCTTGTGACCTAAGGTAATATCAAGGCAGTCCTCACAGGATGCACATGTGCCAAAAAGAAACTGATCAAATACAGTTTTAAATAACAATCGGAAGATTCAAGTAAAATAACACCAAGTGAATTTAAAACTTCACTACATTCTGCAAGCAGGTAGCCATCAAGACTCAGTAGGTAAGTGGATAATGCAATGACGTTTGAAGCAAACGGTATTGGGCTCGAGTCCCAAAGTGAACACCAACTCTGAGGTGCAGGCACATCCAGCTGACGAGTCCTGAATAAGACGAAACACGCATCATAGACTCCACTTCTCACCACTAACCATCTTTACTTATAAACTTTTGTAGTTATTTTACAAAATATTTTTTCAATAAAACTGACTTTATTTTTGTTTCATTCATAGTATAATTCAGTAAAATTACAAAAGCTACATCTACTTGGAATTCTTATGTTTAACTGTTTCTCAGTCTGATTAATCCGAGTTCGTTACATTATGTGAGCATGTTACCATATGATTGTTCTAAGTGCTATTCTGTTGAGGACGTTAGATCCTCAGAACTCACTTGGAAAAGGTCCTAATTTATTCTGAAAATTTGAATTTTATGTTTTCGCGCCAAGAGATGCTTAGTTGACCTACAGCTTATATTTCCCACTACGAAATCCTTGTCTGTCATTGGTTGATGGATTTTTTATTACGCTATTTTTTGGCACTCCCAAGGGCATTTCTATCATTATATAAATAAGCTTGATTTGTGTACTTAGTGACCTCGTATTTTCTGGATGCTTGTAGAAAACATTCTCTATGCCTTATCAAGACTTCTTGATTTAGTTAGCAGAGCTGGAGATAACAAATTAGAATAGCCTATCGTATCATTGTATCTTTGATCTTTGTTCCGTTTACCAAGTAAGATGAACCCGTAATAGCATTCAAGCATATCATATTCCAATCAAATTCAATCTCAGTTACAAATGTCAAATGTAGCTATAAAATATTCTAATTACATAATTATCATAAACCTACCTTTTCTATGTGATAAAATAGTTTTTCGGATAAACTTGATCCTTTTTCAACATCATATAAATAGTTGAATTGTTATTCATTGCAAATAATGGTTTCTCAGACTAAATATGATTTAAAAAAAGAATCCATTATAATAATCCTTTATTAATTGATGGTGTAAGATAGAATAAATTGAAGATATTTCAGAATGTGCATTCATCTTATAGCACTATCATAAAATCAATTTCAATTATGGTTCATTTCCGATGAAACACTTTCTTTAACCTAATTAGATGAGATTATTTATTTATAGATGACCTTTGAGTGATGTGTAGCAACAGTCTATATATCAGTAGGCCTCAACATACACAAAGGGAAAAGCGAGGTCTTCAAATTCAGAACGGCGAACAGCAGTTCAATCACTCTTGATAGCGAAACTCTGGAAGATGTAGAATCCTTCACATACCTAGGAAGCATCATCGATGAACAAGGAGGTTCAGATACAGACGTAAAGTTGGGGATTACCAAAGCAAGGGTGGCATTCCTATAATTGAAGAACATATGGAACTCAAAACAACTTTCAACCAATATCAAAGTGAGAATCTTCAATACGAACGTCAAGGCAGTTCAACTGTACGGAGCTGAAACGTGGAGAACTACTACAACCACCATCAAGAAGGTACAAGTATTTATAAAGGGTTTTCTACGCAACATACTAAACATCCATTAGCCGGATACCATCAGCTACAGCCTTCTGTGGGAGAGAACAAACCAGCTTCCATCTGAAGAGGAAATCAGGAAAAGACGATGGAAATGGATAGGACATACATTTCGGAAATCATCAAACTGCATCACCAGTCAAACCCTCAATTGGAATCCGGAAGGAAAGCGGAAAAGTGGAAGGCCAAAGAACACATTACTTCAAGAGATAGAAGCAGATATGAAAAGGATGATTAAGAACTGGAAAGAGCCATAAAAGATTGCCCAGGACAGTGTTGGATGTTTAATGCTGGTGAACGGCCTATTCTCCTTCACGAGGAGAAACAGACGTAAGTAAGTTTGAGTGACGTTAAAAAGACCATGAGAATGTCTACCTACATACTACAGCTAAATCAGGGTTATAAACCAATATGATGCATAAGAATTAATATTTACAGTTGATAATTAGGGTTAGCTATAAAGATTTAGGGTTTTCATCACGAAGTAACATCAGCTATAATATCAAAACTTTAATTTAGTCAAATGGATGAATTAATTTTATCAGAAAGGTCCCATAATAGGACGAAACAACCGTCCAGTGCTTCCAGGTTTTCGATGATGGTCTAGCTTCAATTGACTCATGATTTCGATCAGTGAGAATTAAGTTTATGTCGAAATTGAAAACCTGTTATCGTATATCTGATTGATTCGTCCATAAATTATAGTCTTTCACTTACATAACAGACAGTGCAATCTGAATAGTAACAATTTGTCTTTTATTATGATACTGATGATCACATGTTGTGGTGTGTGCTACTTATATTAAAATAAGTGGTATATGATGTTAGTCCTGAACAGAAGGTCTGGCAGCAGAGAGACAACAGGATCGAACAGTAAAGAATAGAAACAAGATGAAATTTGTATGAACATGCAAGAACAATGAAGTCTGAGTCATTTTGAGACAATTGGTGGACATTTTGCAAATTAAGCATTTACTTTATCATTGTTAGATTTTATTAACAAGTTCTGTGATTTTGTGTTAAATACATCCAACTGTCCCCACACATGTTCTGTTCACTACAATGTGACAGCCTACTCACACATATCTCTTTCTAGCTTAAATGTTGATAGCTCAAATATCACTGGATGACTCCTCCTCTCCCCTTTGAATATATAGACTCGAATCTTACTAATTGCTTTCGCCTTAATTCGATTTGACTACAAAATTCACCTCTGTATTTACTCGCGATCACGCACATTCACTTCTCTGCTTCAATTTCGGTCGAAGTGCTTGTAGCTAATAAACTGTAGTCGCCGCTTTATAATGCCTGCTGATTTCAAACACCATTGGAGATCTGTATAATAACAGTTATCAAGATGATTGAATAACGAAGCTAATTCACTACAACTTAATCTTGACTAGAGTATTCTTTATCAATCAATTAAGGGTGAAATTCAGGATTTTAGTGAATATTCATTGAGAAATTACTTTTTAAATCAGCATAAGATTTGTTTGAGTTGTATTTCTCAAAATTCCTTTTATATGAAGACTCTTTTCTGTTTACACGATGGGATTGCTACCCTGTCTTGGAATCGACAGTAACTACAGAAGGTTCCCGGGCTAAAATTATACTATTTTGTAATCCCTTATGTTTCATGTTAAATTCATTTTCCTACCGAAATCTGACTATATCATAGTCTATTTGTTTCCACTAATGATCAAAACAATTCCTTTTTGGTATCTAAATGTTATTATATCGTCTCATTATTTCCATTCATTTTAGAAGATTTGTTCATATTCAATCCTGTTATATATTTATGTCCGGCTTTTTCTCACGTGATTTATCCACCAATCAAAATACGACTTATACAACCTTAGCACTGTGCTAAACCAATGATGTTTGATCGGTATGAGCAGCCTAGCGTCCTTATTGGTTCTATGTTCGCCTAGCTCGTTCACTTGAGTTCAGAACACCAAATACCAGCTTCCACTATGAGAATCGAGTCGAATCGAATCATTTATGTCAGATATACTGGGTTTATATATCAATCAAGCAGACCGCAAGGCACCATAAAATAGGAAATAACATTTCTACACAAAGGCAAAATGTGACTGTGAACGTGGGAGGCAGTAGTCAATAAACTGAACATAACTTAAGACCAGTAAATCGTATAATAATAGTCTATAGGTGAAAATAAAGCTTATAACAAGGAGAATACAGATATACATAATCTAGCTACTGAATATTTATACCATTAATAAGTCTCAGACGTTACTTGTAATTCAATTTCGCTTGGATATAACAAATCCTTGTCTATAATTAGTTGTTTTTGCTTCCTTTAATCAAACTTGTAGTCACAATTCATGTAGCTGATGTTATTGAACTAGAGAAGAGTTGATTTCCATTCTTTATTTCATAATTGTTGAAGCAAAGTATTTACTCTACCTGTTAAAATATGTCATTCTCTCTGCTGTTCTAGGCAAGTTTATCAGTGTGTAGTTCCGAAAGAAGCTAGTATATATATATATCATTAAAATCTAAATGATATTTGTATTTCAAACCCTTCATCTATAATATCTCAATAGCTTTTAATTACTATAATGTGATAAACTTACATGAACTGTCAGAAGGAATTCAATGCATTCAATTCAACATACTGTTTAGTGCAAAGTATAACACCTAATGACCCTTATAATTTTCAATATTATGTTGGTTTTAATTGCGATATCAGGTAAAATTTTACTTCTGCAAAACCATACATATAATTCATTATATTTTTAGATTTCGATTGAGGACATGAACTGATTGATTTTAGACCACTACTGAGAACTTGGACTTCTCAGAATTGCTCATCCATGATCCTGCTCACGGGATCTCAATCAAAAACTGAGTAACCTCTTAAACCTTATACTGTCAATTGTCATGTGATCACTAGTGACTATCTTCGTGAAGGAATTCTCGGAGTTCTAGTGAAGAGCCGTGAACAGTGGACCTAATCCGTGTCGAGTAGAGATAGGTATCTACCTCAGTACAATGGAAGATGGTCGCACATTTTCGTGGATTGGTTGATGTTAGACATTGATACCGTTGGATGCCGGCTGGCTAACTGTTCTAGAGATTAAACGTTCACTTGCGAGACTGAAGGCCCTGAGTTCGAATCCAGTGAGTAGGATTATTGATGTGTGTTGCTAAGGAGTTTCACAATAGGGTGAAACGGCCGTTCAGTGCTTCTAGGTTTTCAATGATGGTCCAACATCAATCGGTTCATAGTCTCAATCAAAAGCAGATTTTTTAACGTTTCGTGACTCAGTGTATGCTACTTCTTCAGAGGATAACTAGTCAAATTCAAATTTACATTACACTTATATTCATTTATATGAAATCAAACTATGAAAGTAATTACCAATTTTTCAGTTAATTCAATTAATATACTGTCAAGCATATCTTGTAATTCTATTTTCAATGTTTTTTGTTGTTTATTATCCAAATTATTATTCAATAGTAAATAAAATTGATAAGCTGTATTCATATTCATTGAATTCAATTTTCTTCCAAGATCTTTATTTATCTTGTAGAGAAAAACAAACAGATGAAATGTGAGAAACAATTAGTCAGTTCATCTTAGCTTCAAGTCATTCCCCAGCTAATATTAATCTATGGTGAAAAAATGTAACTTCTGAATTCATGGATCTACACGTCAGTCAGTTAGTCAGCTACAATGCAGAATCAGGCACATATATGCATCGGTCTAAGTTGCCACATTTCATTAAAACAACAAGATGAACACTGGATTCATAGAAGTAGTTGGTTCAATGGTGGTAATATATAAAGAAAGAAAGCATATAAGGATATGATACAGTATGAGAGAATTAGTTTGTAGAAAGAAAGATATGAAGCGATTTTAATCTCGTAGTTTAAAGGAAGATAGAGAGTATATACACCTACGCCATTGTGATCGATTCTGAGCCATGTTACCCAGAGTCTCCAACCATTGGTTGCGATAGTAACGCGGACTAGAAGACTAGAAGTTAGTGACTTCCAGGAATGGTATCACGTTTTGGTTTGGCTGCTCCTAACTTTCTTCCAACCATCCTCGACACTAGTCACGATTGCGCGTCATAGTGATTGGTGTTCAGGAATACGTAACGCGTAACCCAACCATCACAGTCGATGAAGATTTACAAGCTCATCAACTGAATTACCATCGTTCCCCAATACCCTGTGTCTAACCTCACTATTACTTACCCGGTGATCTCAGCAGATGCGAACTGTATTTCTAAGGCATCTGTGGTCAAATACTTATAGCTTACAAGTATCTTCTACTATAAATAGACACATTTCGCAGCCCTAAAGTGGAACAGAACAAACTGCTTCGCAGTATACTCGTCTCTTAATTGAGAGACGGATACCTGACCTTCGACATTGACACTTATCAGTTTCGATTGAGTTTTTCATAGACCTAATCTATGAATATTCAACATAACTCTTAATGAATGTACATTTTGGTCGTTTATTTATTATTTTGTTGGATTGATTACAATCGTATGCGATTTCGTTGGTTTACCATTTACTAATTTTCTTAAATCAATCAATGAAACTTCCTAGTCTTGGATTGTTTCCACTCTTTATTTAACATAATCTGACAAATAGTGGTTAACAGATGTGAAAGTATTCAAGCATTGATGAGATACTTCAGACTAATGGTTCTTTGGAATCAGATCTAGACTGATAGATCCCTTAACATGTTGTACATCGAAAAATGTTTTTTACGCTTGGAAAAGATTGATAAGATCATTATGAAAAGTAATCGACAAGACATGTTTATTCACTTGGTATTATTTGGCTAGCCACTATTCACCATTACTTATAAAACGCTTGTGAATTAAGGCAATATCAAGGCATACGCACAGTATTCACATATACCAATAACAGACTGATCAGTTGCAGTCTTAAACCTCAATGGGAAGACATCTTTATTGTTTTGTAATGTATGGAATTTATGAGATGAATGTAAGTAAGAGATAAGTTACTGAATGGAGCTTTTCAGCATGAATTTCCATGTTAAAGAATCGGATTCTTTGAGGTTAATAGTCTAACTTCAGGTTTAATTGTCATTCTCATCATACACTACCATTTATTTCTTCAAGTAGAACTGAGTTTTATTTGTATAGACTGCTAGAAAGAAATGATAACTCAACATTTTCTAGTTTACAGGCATTTTCCAGTTGATATGATTTCATAATATTCATTCGTAGTAGTTAAAACTATTATAAAACAATAATATTGTTTGAAAGATGGTGTTAGCTATCAGTCAGTCAGCAGCAACGTAGAACTTCGTACGTACATAGATCAGTTCAAGTTGTCATACCACATTAACACACAGATACAATTGTCGATTTAAATCCCATAGTGGTAAAGGTAGTAAAAGTATAAGCATTAATTGGAAAGATTAGGGTTTGAAGATGTTATTCAAGGAGTATGATCCAATGAAACAAATTTGAGAAGTGAAAAAAAGAAGGGACATGAAGAATTCAGAAGATTAGAATTTAAGAGAACACAAAGAATGGATGCACCTGCACCATTGCGAACGAATTTCAGCCATGTCATTCACGATCTCTAACCATCGGTTGCAATCACCTCGCGGATCCCTAGAACCAGGTAGTCTACATCTACCAACACGGCTCAGTTCACTTGTCAGTGAATTCATGAATTTGTTAGCTATAAAACTCCTTGAAACTATCTAGCAAGTGAACAATTGCCTAACAAATTAAACTTCTGACATCTCAAAAGTACACTACATCAATGACATAATACACAGGATAAAATCTTATACTTTTGGATCTTTTCCTAGATAGAATATAGTCGGTTCACGTAATCAACTTCGACTAATTTACAATAAAGTAGTATCGTCACTTATAAGTTAATATCGTTAAGAGGTTCCAAGTTTATTACAATTACTATCTACTACTATTTTGTATTGTTATGCTGGTAAGCATGAATTCGAATAATCTTCTTTAAACTTACATCTTTTAAATTATCAGCTAGATAATCCACTGAATAACGCAGCATTAATGTAAAACTTTGTCTACTTGATAATCTAAAAGGAAGCTATAAAAAAAAAATAATAACAGTAATTTATGAGATGAGATCAGAGAAATCAAGAATTTACTAAATTCTAAATACATATTTAACAAGTTTAATGGTTGAGATCATGAATCAATTGAAGTTAGTCAACGATGAAAAACCTGGGAAGGAGTCCTACATTAGGTCGAAACGGTTATCCAGTGATTCCAGGTTTTCCATGGTAGTCTAGCTTCAATTGACTGATGAACTCAACAATTATAATTACTATCATATCCAAAAAAACCTCTTCTGACATATTTAACAGTTTAATTACTTTAATTTATACTGAATAACTTTGGCTAGATGATAAGTCAAACAAATAGTGTTCGATAATTACATCTAGAACTGAAAGCAACTGTCAACCAATACCAAGGTCAGGATTTTCAATACAAATGTCAAGCCAGTTCTAATGTATGTGGCAGAAACCTGGAGAACTACAAAAGCCATCATCCAGAAAATACAGGTGTTTATTAACAGTTATCTACGCAAATAACTTCGGATCCGTTGGCCGGACACTATTAGCAACAACCAACTGTGAGAGAGAACAAACCAGATCCCAGCGGAGGAAGAAAAAAGGAAGAAGCGCTGGAAGTGGATAGGACATACATAGAGGAAAACAGCCAACTGCGTCACAAGATAAGCCCTCACATGGAATCCTCAAGGCCAAAGGAGAAGAGGTAGACCATAGAAGACATCACGCCGGGAAATGGAAATAGACATGAGAAAAATGAACAAAAATTGAATTGAACTAGAAAAGAAGGCCCAGGACAGAGTGAGTTGGAGAATGCTGGTCGGCGGCCTATGCTCCATTAGGAGTAACAGGCGTAAGTAAGTAAGTAAGTAATTACTATTTTCATCCTTGTCTTGTTGAAAGTTATGTTAATTGTATCGAAACCCCTAGTGCAATAGCTTAGGGTATTGGTAAATTCAAATCAAAACTAATGAATTTTCTGGAGATTTGTATTATAATTACAAAATAATAATTAACTTCAACCATTGAGGTTTCTACAGGGCTATGTAAATCTGAATATGAAACAAGAACAGTATTGTAAAGATTCTTTATAAACATAGGACAGTCTAAACAACTGCTAGTTACCAATATAAAATACATTATGACTGTTACCGAATGAAACGATATTTTAGATGGCGAAAATGGAATTCATTACAATCAAACAAAAGTTCAATGAATATCTGAAAATGAGAAGTATCGTTAAAAGAATTACACAATTCCAACTAGGGTATAAGAAATCTTGTAGAAATACTCAAGAATAATACAATAAATAGTAGAAAGTGAGTTCAAGGCCTCCTTGAATATCCGAACTAACTGTTCCTGTCGTCTAGATATTTCAACAAGTTATCTGTTTTCTTGTTTGTTTCGATATGTTTATTGAGCGTACAACCTATTCAGGCACGTTTATGAAAAGATTACATCATTTCACTGTACAGGTTATAAAAAACGCATAAGAAAAGGAAACTTGTTAAAGTACTTTGTGCGGCGAATTCTATGTTGTATCAAAAATATACTATTGAATAAAGCTAATAATAATAATTATAAACAAGAATGCATGATGTACAGTTTAATCAAAATAGTTAGAAATGAAATTAAGTATTCAGTATATTTCAATAGTATAACTAATAGCGGTCTAGAGGTTAAGCGTCCACGCACGAGACCGAAAGTTCTGGGCTCTAACCCCGCGATAAGGATCGTGGATGTGCACTGCTGAGGGGTCCCACAATAGTACAAAACATCAATCGGTTTCATGATTTCAAACAAAATATAATATGTAAATATAATCGAGGAAGAAATGAAAGTCATACTTATAAACAAATGCAGCATATTGTGTAACCGTTTTTCAAAGTTTTAAAACCCATAATCATTCATGTCTGTTAAATTTGAACAGCATAGAACATACTGGTTTATATCCGATCAACTTATAAATCTCATTAGTGAACTATTATGAAACTAAAGGTGTCCAAACCCAGCTCAAAATTAATGGCTTGAATACACTTGCTCATTCATTATCATTAGATATCTTATTTTTCAATGGAAAGTAAATTATTTTTATTGTTTTACTACTACTTCTAACAAGCCTATAGCAACTAATCTATAACCAATTTCCTTTATAGTTAATTCTGGTTAAACCATTTTGATTCACTAACTTAACAGACAGTGTTATTTGATTAGTAACAATTTGCATATTTTTTTGTACCGTTATGATCACTCCGCCTGGAGTCCCTCCGGGGGCTACTGCCGGTCCCAAGCCCGGATAAAGGAGAAGGGTTAGGCATTCGGTTAGCGACCCCATCCCGCAGAAAACTAACTCGCTAAGAATACGCTAACTAGAAAAAATTATTCAAACCTAAGTAATGATCACTAGAGAGACTAGAGGAAAGACTCTAGCTAAAATGTTGTTTACTTAAATATCACTCAATGATTCATCATCCTTTTCCACTTGTAGGTATGTACTCAAGTCCTATTATTAGCTTTTGTTTTGCCTTACTGCGCCTTATGCAATCTGATTATAAATTTACCTATGTAATTGCTCACATATACTTAATCACCACTCCGCTTCAAATTTGCTTGGTCTACTTATAGCTTTGTGATCTGCGCTATGCTTCAACAAAGCGAATTACATGATTTAAGTATGACATTTATAAAGTTATAGAAAAGTTTATTATCTACTTATTTGTTGTTAAGTAACATTAAAAGAACAAAGTGCATTCAAATACAAATGGTGGATTAAATTGGTAGGGAATAAAACAGTTAACATCAATAGTACTATTTGTCGTTTGAATGCTTATTGTCTTGGCGCTTTTTAATGCTACTTTTCATAACTGGTCGTCGCTGATTATTATATGGGAAACGCTTATCACTTATACTCAAACGAGGGACCTCTGCAATTCCCACGATGCGATAGTAAGAACACCAAAGACTGGTATAAGTGATGATTTGTTAACCCCAAACACGACGACGACGATGACGACGACTCTAGTAGAAAATACACTCATTTATATATTGATTCATACATTAATAATTAGTATGAAATCACATATATACAAATCACATCTGAGCATAGTTCACGTCAATGGAATACGAGACAATAACAAGTACTACGTTGAGTAATCATTACATTGAATCGAAACGGAAGTACAATTGAACAAAACTCA
Organism: Schistosoma mattheei; assembly: GCA_944470405.2. Taxonomy (NCBI): domain Eukaryota; kingdom Metazoa; phylum Platyhelminthes; class Trematoda; order Strigeidida; family Schistosomatidae; genus Schistosoma; species Schistosoma mattheei. The sequence continues at coordinate 42,993,309 of OX103944.1, forward strand.
TGATGAGTAAAATCAACCGAAAGTTGACTTTTCCTTTTCATCATATCATAACTGATTGATTTTTTAGTTATCCTAGTTGTCAAGCCTGAAGATCGTCAGTATGTACTTCTACATAGTCAAATACTATTGTCAAACATCCGTTTAATTCTTTAT